>NW_019168049.1:6514139-6560974 GCF_002303985.1 Durio zibethinus
TTTCACACTATCTAAGCATTAAGAACAAATTGAGTAATTTTAATCAATATAGTCATAAATCATTTTCAACAAGAATATATGTCATACAAAATGCATAAAAATCATATCTATTATGCCAAACTTATTCAGTCAAATGTATATATGCAAAACATAATAGGATAAATCATCAAAATTTAAGTATTTTCAAATTTTTATTTTTGACATTTTTAAGCTCATTTTTGCTTGAAAAGACCTTGAAAATTTTCAAAAATAGTCAAGCTCATTTTTAACCAATTTGAACCATTCCAACAAGTTTTGATTAACAAAAAAAGTTGGACTTTGAAACAAAAAAATAAAAAAAGTCAACTCCTAAACTTCATATTTCTTTGAAAAAAGCTACTAGAATAGGCAAATATGTTAAAATTCACATTTAAGCTCTTTAAATTTTTTGGAAAAATTTTATATCACAATATAAAAATTTTCAAATGGTTTTTATGCCCATATATGTTAAAAAATAAGATTTGATATTTTAAGCTCTAAAATCTTTTATAACTTGTATTTAACACAATGAAAAATTGAAACCATTGCAAGTTAATCAAGTTTTTTTGTTTAAGCAAGTTTAAAACATCTAACTCAAGGTTTTCGAATTCATTTTGTACTTAAAATTTCCTAAAACAAAATTTCATATTTTAAAACTTGACTCTAGCTAAAATCATTTTCGAAACAAAACTCAAAATTTCAAAATCATTAAGCTTTGTATGTTCTCCCTGAGTTTGTGCATAAATATGAGACAATTAAGCACATAAATCAAACACACCAAGCACTAATAATAATTTTACAAAGCATGATATCATCAATATCAACATTCATAACACAATCATACTTAAGCATGAGTTTTCAAAGTTAAAGAATTATATATATCTCAAGAATCAAATTTACCAACCATGAGAATACATCAAGATCATGCACGCAATCCCGTTATCAAGAGCATTCATGAATTCTCCTAAAATATATCTCAAGTAAATAAGCATTAGACACACTTTCAACAAGCATCATAAACATACACTTAAGAGCAAAAATAAATACATACTCAATCAAGCTCACATATTTCTCAAGATCATGTAATTTATAACATGTAATCTACTTTATCAAATTTTCATAATCAATATAGCATATGTGGCATTTCTTTTTCAAAACAATTTAGAATCAATCAAGATATATATCAATAAAGCATATAGCAATTAAGTACTTCAACATTTAACCAATAATAGGCAACCAATTTTAGATGCACTTAAAAAAAATTGGCTTAAAGGTTACCCATCCCCATTGTGTGTCTAGAGTTCTATTCTTCAAAATCATATTGTAGCTCCTTCTTCTAGCACACCTACAAGAGACAATCTCATTTGATTTTTTATACCTAAATTGTTTTAGGTTCTTGAGAGTTAGTCACCAAGTCTCTTGCTCCTTTAAGAACCTATACTTGTCTAATTCTAAATGAGACTTTTCTTCTAATAGAACAAATAGATGAAGCATGACCATAAAAATGATAAAAATTACATTTAATCATTTTAACACTTAAATTCTTGTCTAAAAGCTTTTGTTTTTCATTCATCAAAATATCAAATTTCCTTTTCAAATCAAATTTTTTTCTAAAATTTCATACCTATTTTGAGAGGTTTTTAAATCTATTTTACTTTTTCATTTTTTTTCCTAAAACATTTTTTGCATTAGTCAAAAACTTATTCTCTACATTCAACTTTGAAATCATTTTCTTATAATTCCTCATCATTGTTTTACATTCATCATATAACTCATAGTAAGCCTCTTGCAATTTATCAAAAGTATATAAATTTGAACCAATAGAATTTGAGGTTACCTTTGGATTTAAGGAGCCATAAAATATGATTATTTCGGTTGGGTTGTTGTCTTTCATGAATTTCATCAATCTTTCTCCATATCTAATTTGAAATGAAACAATTTGAGACCAAGTCGAAGTTGTAAGAGTCAAGAGCTTCACATAGTAAGCATTTAGCCTTGGCATCATCTATCACTTGCCTCATGTAGTTTGCATCATGTGAAGGAATTTCAAGCCCTTTTTTTTCTATCACATTTCAAGCTTTAAAATCTTAGGCCATTATGAACACTTTCATCTTATTCTCTATTCATAAAATTAAATTTATTAAATATAGAGCTTTGAGGACTTTCTCACTATTTTGAAACTTAAATTGAGTCATAAGATCTTTACTTAAGGTGATTAAACTTATAAAAAAAGATACCAAAGCTCTAATACCAATTGTTAGCTTTTTAGGTGAGATGGTAATCCAATAGGAGGTGAATTAGATTTTTTTAAATTCTTTCCCAAAAATAAATTTCAATAAAATTGAATAGATTATTAAAACCAATATCTAAATATGATGCAAATAACAATAAAATGATGAACTTGAAGCATTGTAATCAAAATAAAAAAATAGAGATGAAAAAATCAAGCATAAAGATATATAGAGGTTCGATCTTTTTTCACAAGGCATCTACGTCTCTCTCTGGTTGTCTACACCAAGCCTTTCAATTCACTAATATTGAATTAAGAATACAACCCTATCTTTTTCTTCTAAAGGCTTAAGATAGAAACCTCTATCCTTACACAATTAAGAGAATACTTCACCTCTTACTTACAAAATAACCCAAATGATTTTTACAAACTTAAATACCTATCAAGGTTGAGTGTTTGCCAAATGCACTATAAAAAAATTGATGAAAAGATACAACAAAGATAGTTTGGATACAACCAATGTAAAGATATGGAATTTAGCTTTATAACTTTTGATTTCTTTAAGGGATAATAATGTATAGCTTGTCGGTGCTTGCTTTCTTGATTCTTACTTATTCTTGATGTGTTGGAATACCCAATATATAGAGAAAATGAAGAACTAGCCATATGGGGATAGTTTGGAGTTAAAAATACTCAGTGAAGCTTGAAAAACTAGCCGTTGGAACATTTTTGGGCATAAAGGATTGATCCCTTCATAGGGGGGATTGATTGGGTTAGTTGAAATTTGAACAAATTCATGTGTAAAAACCCATAACCAATCGATCCATACATGCTACCAATCGATCCTTTTTTCAGGTGATTGATCCCTTAATCAGGGTGATCGATCCCTTTTCAAAGTTCAAAATCAAATTTTCATTATTTGTAAAAAACCAATCAATTCATTACAAGAGGGGATCAATTGGTTTAGCTAAGGAATCAATCTAGTCAAGTTGGGTGGTTGTTTCCTGTTTTGCACTCCACTTACTAATTTGATCATTTCTTGAGTTATACAACTCTAAATCAAAAATCATTTAAAGATTTAGAAACTAGACTTAAAAGTTTTCTATCCATAAAAAATTATTAGCTAATTTGTTGTATACGAATTATAATGAATTTTCAAAGTTATCCTTTGTGCAGTTTTTAGATAACTATAATATGTTTAGTAAAAATTCAAAATCTTTTCTTAGAAAATTTGAATTTCGATTTTGTTTGATTCATTAGAAAATAGACTCAAAGAGCTTTCCAACTATATAAAATTCAAATATTAAAACTTTGGGAATAAAAATAAAACAAGTTTAATGTCGAAAAACTTTATTTTTCTAAAACAACTTTCTTAAGTTAATTTATTTCTCAAAGCCAATGTTATCAAATTTGTATTAAGTCTAAAATGAATAAGTTCACTTTAAAAATAACAATTAGACTTTTATTTAAACTCAAATAAATAATGCTTAAAGATACTTTTGATTTAAAAAATAAGAAAACATAAGGAAATGTTTGTTTAAAATTTAAAAATCATATTATTTATTTAATACCAAAAAATAAACTTAAGAATATTTACTAAATAAATCTTTGTTAAAACTTTAATCATGCTTATTTAACTTAATGTTTTGTCATTTCAAAATCAGGATCAATTCAAGACTAACATAATATACTTATTATTCATTTATACACCTCAGCAAATTTGACTCAATAATTATTGCATACTTTTTTTTGTTTAAAAATCCATATTCAAATCATGCTAAATTCAAATAAAAAAGAAGTATACTTAATTACTTATAATTACAATTTCACTTTAAAAATACTTTTTAAAATTAATTAACTAATTTAACCACAAATATAATAAAAATAAAATATTAAAGATAAAGGAAAAATGCTTAAATAAAAAATTTTAAAATTGTTACAAAAGATGAATAACTAATATTGGATTTTAATTGGGTTACTATTTCATATCAGATTTTGGTTATATTAAGTCATTTCAAGTTTTAAATAACTATTAAATTGTTGACTTTTTAAAATCAATTAAAATCAAGTCAAGTTAATTTATTTTTATACTTATGCATATTATATTATTTTAATTAAATTACAATTTAAAATGAGAAAAAATTTATTTATACTCAATTTGAGTTTTGAATTGTTTCAAATTTGAGTTGATTAATCTATATTATTTTAGCTTTACTTTTGTGACACAGATAAAAAATTTCAAAATAGAATGAAAACACAATACAATGAAAATTTAAGAGCAAAAGTAATTGAGATACTAATAATAATTTTAAAAGAAAATCCTTAAACTCACGTAATACAAAGATTAAAGAATATTTCTTTTTGTAAGGATTTTAAAATTCATATTATAAAAATGTTAATCTAGATTAACGAGTTTATAATCATTCATTTATTAATCAAGTTGTTGCTAAATGAGCTGAAAGAAATAATTCAAACATTTCATTTGAAATAGATCATATTATAGTTCAAACTTATTCATAAAGACAATATAGAGTTAATTATTATTTGGGTTGTTATGACCCTTTACAATATTTTTTACTTTACTCAAATAGAGAAGTTGATTTGGATCAAATATTAAATAGTAAATTAGAATAATGGTAATAAGAATTAAGTAACAATTAAAATACACCATCTTTTCCTTTAGTATAAATTTTTTATAGAAAATGTGAAATATTGTTTACTATTTTCAAATGGAGAAGTTAATTTATATCAAATATCAAAAAAGTTATTTTGAATGATAGTAATAAAATGAAGTAACAATTAAAAATATATTATCTTTCATTTAGTAAAGGAAATTTTTTATGAAAAATGCATAAGTAATTATTGTGAATTTAATATTTTTAAAATTATAATCTATTTAATTTTTATATATTTTATTTAGTAAATTTTTTCTTATTACTTTTATCATATATATAACAAATTTTTTATCCAAAATTGTATACTTAAAAATAGACATAAGACAAAATTTATTACTTCCATTGGTAATATAACACATCAAAATTTTTAATCTTTTATATGTAATTCTGTTTGTCTAATTAATAGGTATGAAACACATATTCTAATAATTGAATTAAATAACCAATAAATCTTATCTTAATATGTACTATTTTATCATGAACTAAAAAATTTTAAGAATATCTTAGAAATATTAACTTAATATATGTTGTATATATTTATTTAAGTTAGTTTAATACTTGCATTAGTATAAAAAATTATAATTTTAACTTATTTTTTATATGTTAAACTAAGATAGTAAATTAAGAGCATTTACTCTTACTTTTAAATCATTTAAACTTGAACACTTTCTTCTTTCTTACCTTACTTTACAAATTGCATCATCTAGCATACATTGTGGTTACTTTTTTTTCTTGGGATATACATAAATCATTGATAACATATTAATAGATAATTAATAAATTAGGGGTCATTTTGTATTGTTGTATGTTTATGTTTTGAAATTTGTTTTGTTTTATTTTCATTTTATTTTCAATTTATTGAATTTGAAAATATGTTTGGATAAAATGTCTTTGTTTTAGAAATGTGAAAACAAAAACTTTTAAGAGAGACTGGTTAAAGTTTTTAGACTCAATTTGTTATTAATATATAATAATATTAATATAATATTTACTAATAGATTATTTTTTAATATAATAATTAATTTATTAATATATTATTGATAAATATTATATTACTAAACAATATATTATATATTATATTATATATTACTAAACAATATTATATTATATATTACTAAACAATATATTATATATTAATAAACAATATATTATATATTAATAATATAATAACTTATTAATATAATATATTAATAATAAAATATATAATAATTATATGATAAATATTATATTAATAATATATAAATATATTAATAATACATTAATATATTAATAATAATATATTATATTAATATAATAATATGTTAATAAATTTTATATTAATATTAATTATAAATATTATAAATAATATATGATATTAATATGATATAAATAATATATTAATAGATATTATTTATTAATAATATATTATTAATATATAATATCTTTGTATTAATAAATAATATTATATAATAAATAATATTGTTTTATTAATACATTATGTTATTTATAAATATAATATTATTTATTAATTAATATAATATTATTTATATAATAAATATAACAATATTTATTAATATAATATTTATACAATAATATTATTTTATTAATATATTATCAATGATTACTAAAAATTTATCATAAGTTACTAAAAGGTTAATTATTAAAATTATATCAAGAGATTATCAAAATTTTATCAATGATTATCAAAATTATATCATAAGTTATCAAACCAATATTGAAAGTTCTCAAAATTGTATCGAAAGTTATCAAATTTTATTTAAAGTTATTAAAATCAAAATTATGTCAAAAGTTATCAAATTTTACTTATATTATATCAAAATCAAAATTAAATTATTAGTATGTATCATTATTATCATAGTATTAAAAAAATAATTTATTCAAATAAATTTTTAAGAATAAGAATTATACATACATCATGTACATGCCAAAATTAATCATCTACATATACGTGCGTATCTATATGTATGATAATAAGAGCGAGCGACAACTGTGTATGTAGTGAACACATGTTATGTGGTAAGCCTGAAAGTGGAAAGAAAAAAAAAAGGATTGTTCCATTCTAAAGAGATGATGCAGAACAAAGAAGAAGATGGACCTACTGGCCTAGCCAATTTTGTTCCCTTTAGCGTTTTCATTTGCTGAAATGTGCTGGCCTTTGCCATCTCTTCAAGGACAATTTATCCCTTCCATTCATAGGGATTGATAAGCACCAAAATATTCCCCCAAGTGACTGACAACACAAAGCTAATCTATAAGTATCTTTTTTGTTTATCTAAATCAGTAACAAATGTGTTATTGAAGCCAATTAAAAGAATGAACTGTGAGATATAATTCTCTTGAAATTTTAGGCAAGTGGGAATGAATTGGATGAATTGTGAGATAATTTTCTTGATGTTTTATATACCATGACTTTGAGAAAGGGACATTTAGTAGGTTATTTGAAGTTCAAATCTCCGCATTTTCAATTTTTTTTGTCCCGCATAGACTATTGATAAGATTTTAAATTCTTAATTTCAATTAAATTCAAATCCTAACAACTTCAAATAAAAAATAAAATAAAATTTGAGAAGGGGACCAATGAAGCAAAGTGGGAATGCCTTGGACAAATTCTTATCTTTCTCCACATCAGCCTACCAATTCCACCATGACAAGCTACCAAAAAATAACTTGAAACCCAAAAGAAAAAGGCAGTTTAAAACTGTCATGCTCTTGCAACTTTGTCAACAATGAAAAGGCAATTGAACTTAAGTGCAAGTACATGATCTTTACTTCTCAATCCATGAAATAAGATTAGCCTCTACTTTGCCGGAAAAATGGCATTAACTTTGATGTTAGGTGAGGAACCTTTTTCAGTTATTATCAGCATTATCATGCTACTTAAAAATTTTGCAGATAAAATCGATGCCTCAAACTCAGAGAAAGTGATTCTATTCCAAGTCATTGACATTCCGAATTTACTACAGTAAATAAACAGAATTCTTGTGTATTATTAGTATTATTTTATTGTTTGATATCATTAGTGTCATTATTTTTGTCTCCTTTATTGCATTTAAATAATTTTTTGTAATAATATTTAAACATGAACTTACTGATTCTATTATCCAGCAGCATTAACTTGTACGGACAATCAAGAAAATTTAATTTAGGCTTCATTTAGATGGACAGTGAGATTAATTGCATTGAGATTGAAAATAATAATAAAATTTATTATAAATGCGATTGAAAAAAAAATTATAATAATTACGATTGAAAAATAAATTTAATAAAAAATTTATATTGATTTAATCACACTGAAATTGATGTTTGAATTTAATTAAAGGTGCAGTGACTTAATTGTATAGCACTGATAGGATCCAAACAGCTACTTAGCAATACGATGATGGATGCTAATTTCAACTTGTTGATGGCATACAGGTTCGTCGCTATCAAACAAATCTTGGGGAGGGGTTTTCTTATCCAAACAAATATCTCAAGGAACTTCCTTCTTTTTAACCTTTCACATAATTTTATTTTGTTCTTTTTTTTCTTTTTTTGCATTAAATAATGCAATCCAACTCTCTCTCCAGGCCTTATAAATAAGAGATGATGAAATCTCAAAGTCCATCAGAGCTAAGCCTTAACACATATAAGTTTCCTACACAAGCCTGCGCACTTGTCTGTCTGTTCACCTTTCTTTCAAGCTTAATTCTCCTACACCTACTTTTCATCAGCTGCTTTTTAAAACTTAGCTGCATTGGCAGTAACTTTTTGATCATTCAGATTGAATTGTTTCATTTTTCTCAACAAAATCAAGGAAATCATCTTGTTGTAATGGACAGGGTAAGAGATCTGGCATCGAAGAAGGCTGCTGTGATATTCACTAAGAGCTCATGTTGCATGTGCTATAGCATCACGACACTTTTTTATGAGCTTGGTGCTAGCCCTGCAATTCATGAGCTTGACCATGATCCTAGTGGGAGAGATATGGAACGGGCTCTAAGAGGGCTAGGGTGTGATCCATCAGTCCCAGCTGTGTTCATAGGTGGAAGATTTGTAGGCTCAGCAAAAGATGTCATATCCCTTCATGTAGATGGATCACTGAAACAAATGCTCATGGATGCAAAGGCCATCTGGTTCTAGCAATGACAAAAACAACTTGCCTACTGAATTGGCAAACTCAATACTATTGTGAAAATAAATCTAATACCTTGTTAAAGGAGGAAATGCTGTATTATGGGCTTTGCTTTTTCTTGAGTTCCTTGAATACGTTGTATAGAAAACATCATGGTATCTTACATGTTTACCGGTGCTGGTGCCTGCTTCCATTTCCATGGATATGAAAGCACATATCAGGAAACACACTAGCAAGTAATAAGGCTTTTCACTTTGTATGATTTTTTCCTATCAGAAACAGACGTAAATGCATGGTCTTAAACCTAATTTAGGATCTGATGGTGTTCAGAGAATTCCCACTGAAGAATTATTTCTCCTATGCAAGCAAAACTATATAATAGAATAAAGTTTTCATGACCACAATGCGAATGATTACTGTTCTCGTAATAAAAAATATTGTTCCAAATGAAAACTTATGCCCTTACCTGTGTCATGAATTGACTATTGCAAAAGCTGATGAAATTCTTGAAGGTATTGCACATTTTCAGTGCTTTTCTTTTTAAGGTGTTAATTAATTTTAAAAGTGACATCAAATTGGTTTGGTTCCTTATTTTCTGGCACTGTCACCCCATTGACTAGACACTTGGCATACGAGATATCAGTTATCAGTTAGCAAGTTTAGTTAGTGATTTTTACACCAACTGATGTGTATATAACCCTATCTGACAGACAAAAAGGTGGTGCTGGAACTTTTTATGCCTTCATTCTATTTCTCCACCATCTAAATCTCAAAGGCCAAAAGGTTAATTTTTTATTATGCATGGAAGTTCCTAGATGCATGGATGATCGTTCACATGCACAAACATATATTTAGTTCGTATATATAATATCATTTGTTAAATTATTCATGATTTTGCAAAATTGTTCCTTTGCTATACCTACCTCATGGATACTCTTCTACAGTGTGCACTTCTTGTAAAGCCAATCGCTTTTATTCTGTGCAGTAAGATGGCATAAGAATGGAGAATCATATCCCATCTTGACGAAGGAATGGTTGTTGTTACATGTCATTGCACGTGTGACCATTCGCCATTCACAGGCTGATCACTTGCACATGCGATGGCGCTATAAGGAAGCAGCAGTCCTATTCATGAAGTGAAGTGAGCCTATATGAGTGCTCACATGTGGGAAGAATCATACAAGTTGGTGGGCACAACAGAAAGAATTACGGCCACCGAAAGCCATCACATTCGCAATCTCATGCGCAATCTTTCTTCATAAGGATTCAAAGGAGGCGGTTGTGAGAATCTGCTCGCCTCAGAATTTTCTTCTTTTATTAGATCTTGATAGAAATTAGAAAGTATTCACCATGGCCATAAAATCTTAAAAAAAAAAATTGAATACATGGTTAGTTGGCTGAAGACGTTGGTCACGAAATCAATTTTACATAAATCTTGCTAGTTTGGACCATCCATTTTCAAAAGTGTTTATATCAGATGGCTATTGGTTTACTGTCAATCAGTTTGATCATTGATGGTTTGAATAATAATTAGCAGAAAATTTTTGTCGCCAACTTGTTGAGCCCATGCAAACACAGTAGTCCCCATCCATAAAGCAACTTTATTGGTTTTAGCATCTAGGTAAAGCACATTTTCTTTTGAATGTTCTTGTTCAAACTAAGGTGTCTACTCTATGATGTCCCTATAAATACTCTAGCATGGGAGCTTAAGTTCCAACAACCTCAAGCTTTGAACTCTTTTCTCTCTTTCCCACTTCACCTTCTCAAAGTCCAACGTCCCACTACCATTGGATCAAATGCAGTCTGAATTCGATCGGATGGTCTTTAAACTTTAAGTGAAATCGACAGGTAACCAAGGGACTTCCCTAAAGTAAACGTTTTCTTTGTCCCTTGTTAATTACTGTCTTCACAACAGAGCTTTGCACATATATATTAAGCAAACATTGTCAACCGGGGTTCAACATGGACAAGGTGATGAGATTGGCCTCAGAGAAAGGGGTAGTGCTATTTAGCAAGAGCTCATGTTGCCTGTGTTATGTAGTCAAAAATCTATTTCAAGATCAGCTTGGGGTGACCCCTACGATTTATGAGATCGACCAAGACCCCGACGGCAGGGAAATGGAGAAAGCACTCATGAGGTTGGGGTGTAACGCGCCTGTTCCAGCTGTTTTCATTGGTGGAAAGCTGGTAGGCTCCACCAATGAAGTCATGTCCCTCCATCTAGGTGGAGGGCTGATACCTTTGCTGAAGCCTTATCAGGCTTTACGTTGAATTAAGTACTTCAATATCACACTGAAAGAATAAAATTGGCTCAAATCAGTAGTCCCTAGTGAGCTGTGTGTTGTGTAGTCTGTGTAGCTTTCTATGTCTCGTGCTCCGTAGCTATGGATTAGTTTCCAGCATGCAATCTGTTTCTATTTCTTAATGAAGTTAACTTTATATACTTTTTCTGCTTTTGAGCTTTCAGCAGAATTTGAATGATTGCTGTATGTTATTCGGATGCTTTGCATACGTCAAGAAATATACTTTCTGCAATAGTTTCGTTCATTCATTAATCAACTGTGAAGCCATTTGTATAATGTACAAATGTAAATATATATGAACATGAACAAACTTCTCATTTTTGCACCATCTGTATAAATTACATCATTTGTGAGCGTATGTTTCAAGTCTGAACTCCAAATTTTGAATAAACTTTATGTTAGTTTCTGCAAAGCAATATGCCATCTTTTTTTTAATGGTCCATCCAACGAATTGTACGGTCTCAAAATACCAGCTACTAGTGATAAAGTGAATCGTTTTCCGGCAACTTTGGGTTCAAAATTCAACACTTCAACCTCTTCTCCTACCTTTTAAACTGCACGACCTCCTCTGTTAAAAAAAAAAAAATGAATGGCTTTTATGTGGAAGCATCATAATTCAATTCCCCATGATCTATCTTTTGATTATTTCTGAATCTATAAGAACTACAAGTAGTAGTATAAAATAGAAAAGCCCCCGAAACATCAAAAGTTTGTTATGTGGAGGGACCTGACCACCTATTGCATCCCTCACATGCAAAAAAATAATGATAAAATTTACACAATTTTTAGGTGAAGTGTGTGAAATTCTTTCTTGAAAATTATTTAATAAAAATTTAATAAAAAAACCGATAAATTGATAAAATTTAATGTAAAAATTAATAATATGTAAAAAAATATTTAAAATATTATTTATAACTCAAATTTAAGCGATACTTATTCAATGATAAAAATTCAATCAATATTTTTATCAAAAATTTTTATCTAAAAATATATATCAAAATTTATTAAAATTTTTTAAAAAATTGTATACTTAATCTATGTAACGAGATTTTTCAATCCATCAATTTTGATTTTTAATTTTAGTTTTTAGTTAATCGGTTTTAATAGAGAATTCCCTGAATTTTACCTAAGAAAATTTATTTAAGTCTTTTCCAATAAATAAATAAATAAAATAAAATGAAAGGAAAATTCTTAACTTTTTCTCTTGTCTGCTGCCATTGGTTCTTCCACTTTATCTTTTGATAAAGAAAGGTATTGCATTCCTTGCCTTTTATTCTTTAATTGAATTTACTTTGTTTTTTTTTTTTCCCCTTCTGCCATGGTAGACATGTAGAAAACTTCTCCTCAGACTTAGCAACAAAAACTTGGTAAAATCTGCTGCTACATATCAGTAGGGAAATATTGGGATCCAGTATTATATGGAGTAATAATATTTACATCTTTGGTTCAAATGTTTCAGCATTATTTGTAAACGATTCTGCGGTGGACAGGCTTGTTGTTGAATAAAAGGAGATTCTGAATTCACCTTCAAAGAGAATAATTCCACGTAAATATTGGAAATTCAAATCAACACAGCTATCTCTTTTAAGAAGAAAAAGAGATGGACACTACACTCAAATCACTTAACTGATATGTGCATGACCCTAACCCTAAACGCGATCCTCCCCATTTTACATGATATATGTCTATTAATATATATATATATATATATAATAAATTTATCAATTTCATGGACGGAAAGATGTATAAGCAAAAGTTTTTCATTAAATTTTATTGTTTTTCAAGTTTTAGAGATGTTCTTGACGACTGAACTGATCATTTATTTTTAGAGATGTTCAGGGACATCTTAAGTCTTCATTTGGATCCGTCAATGTATATGGGAATAGATATCTTTCTGACTGAACTGATCATTCACAATGACCATAAATTTATTAGTTATTGCATTACTCTTATCATCCAGAAGACAAAGTGAAAGGAAAAAAAATTCGCTGTAAATTATGTCTTGAGTAGATTCTTCCATTGTATATGGAGACAAGCATATGAATGCTGTCAAAGTAGGCAAAAGCAGAATCAATGGAGGTGGAATCCTACAAAGGGAATCACACAATATTCGAACTCGTCAGCTTTCTAATAGTCAATCTTGTCAGTCTTAATCATGTTTTGTGGGGCCTATGATGAATCTTTTTTAATCATCGAGAACAGAGGATGGACCGCTTGACCACTCTGTACTATCATCAGACATTACCTATCAACCTGGGTTGTGATACTGCAAACCATGCTAGCTTGCACTACTTTGTATGCATATACTCCTGAATAACCTGTGTATGCGTGCCACCCTGCAGCTGAACTGTGTAAATACATATACAGAAACGCCTATATACATATTTCACTCATATGAGTGATAACCATAACTAAAGTATGACAGCCGCAGGGCAAAAAAAGAGGATTTTGGGGATAAACCTTTGTCTGAGGGAAGCACTTTGCCCCCATTCCTTCTCTCTGCCCGCGCGCTTTCACTTGCCTTAGTGGGTTGCAAGTACCAATCGCAGTCATGGGTGTCACAGTCACCATCTTCTGCATTTTATTCTCTCTTTGCTTTACAGGAATGCCCAAGCTGGACTAATTGACCAAACATTTCAATTAATAGTAGTATATACATAGAAGAAAAAGCTTGATAGTTGACAGCATAGGCCCTTAATTTTCTACAAATGTTAACATGGGAACTCACGTACCTTCTTCTTGTCGACATACTTCTCGGTCCGTTGTAATTAAACGGAGCTTATTTGAAGCTAAACTGGATAATGTGTCAAATCTGTCACCAAAAATAAGTTCGAAGAGTGCCGGAGTTAAAAGTTTGAGACGCGTCCAATGCTTAAGTCAATCAAATATTTTAAGAAAAGGAATGAATGAAGCAAAGGCAGTAACAGAGAACGGAAAAAGTACAAGGTCAAGAATGTTATATGACTGATTTAATTCTCCTTTTTATTTTCAATGATAAAGTGATTAATTATATAGATGAATTTTTATTTTGAAATCATATGTAAATGCTAATAATATGACAATCCCAATGTCGCTAATGTAGCCGCTAAAAAAATAAGAATTAGCAAACAAAATTCTACTGGTTTAAATTGCCAATACAATTTTTGCCTATGTTATTATTAGAAAATTTAATGTGATTAAGCTTATATTCTTTATTTTAATAACTATAAAAATATAAAATTTAATTAATAAAATTAAAAATTCAGCATTCAGTCATTCAGCTTCTATGAACAACCAAGTTCATATTACTTTGAGCTTGAAAATAAAAAAGCTGAATTAGTTTCAGGTCTGTATGGGAAAATAACTAACTGTAACGGCCACCTTTTTTTTTTCTCCATTTGTTTATAACCGCTTTAATTATAGAAATGCCAATTACGAAATGCCACGTGCAGAGTCCGGTTAATTTAGTCATTTAATGCAAATCTTTGATTTGACGTGGCAAGAAGGGAATGGAAAATTCAAGAGCTTCATTCCACTTTCTTGGTGTCTCATTAGGATAATGGAGCTTGCGAAATATTGTATCTACTTTGATTTTTGACTTCTTATCACATAGATTTTCGGAAAAAAATTAAAAAAAATAATATTGTATACATCGGCAATGTGTCATTTTTATATGTTATCAGTCAATAATATAAAAATATTTTATTAATAAATAAAATTTTAAATTTTAAATTCTTAAAAGTAAATATTAATAAATTTTTTAAAAATTAATTAGTTAAAATGAAAATTTTTCTTTCTTTGTCATCTCCCTCTGCATTTACCGGATACTTTCTTTTCTACTCTTTCTCTGTCTTTGCCGTCCGGGGGCACAGGCAGACAAACAGATTGATTGAACTCTACTCTCTTTCAATTGAAAAGATTCCGTTCTCATCCATCCGTTTCGTTTCGGAGCCTATTCCAAGTCTTGCAATTCGTATTCATTTCCACTGGGGAGTTCCCTCTGGTGCTCATTCCATTCAATTCGGAACACCGTCGGCTTAACGTCCTTACTTGCCCTGCCAACAATCACCTTTGAAAAATTAGGTTCTATTCAACCATAGGTGCTTGCTTTTATAGCCTATTTGTAGTTGTAGACTCGAAATTGACTAACGAAGGACTGTCGAAGGCGAGGTAAAAGGCACTTTTGCACATTCTATCTGATCCAGTTTTCTTTTGACTATCATAGATAGCTGGCAGAGCCATCTTTGATCATCGCGTGTTTGGAGTTGGAAAGATAAAAACAGCTTGACCGATCCATTCTGAAGAGAAGAAGTACACTGGGTTAATTAATTAAAATTAAAACTTTTTTTTTATCACCTTCCTTGTATTTACCATCTCTTTTTTTGATTTTTTAATTCTTTTTATTTGATTTTAATTTTCTCTCACCAAATTTTGTTTTATCATTTTTGGATTTATAAAAAGATTAATGTCACATCCCATATCTTTATTAATATTTATTTTTAAAAACTTGAAATTTTAAATTTTATTTATTAATGAAATACCCTTATATTATTCATTAATAATGTATAAAAATAATACACTGTTAATATATTAAATATTAATTTTAAAAAAAAAAAGAAAATAAGGAAAAGATTGTTTTAACTACACAAAAAAAAGGTTAATAATTCTTAAACTTTGATCTATAGTTTATTTAATTTTTTAAATTTTAAAAATTTTTAATCAAATGTTTAATTATCTAAAATTATTTTATTTTGATTTTTTTCATCTAAAAAACTTCTTAAATTAATGATAAATGTCAATTAAAATTACGTTATGACATCAGCTATCGTTTTATGTGACAAATAAGATATCAAAATAAAATTATTTCAAGTTTAGAAATTAAATACGAAATTATCTCAAAATTTTATAAATTTCATACATATCTTATAAAAATATTAAATTTAAAATTATATTTACATCTTTTTTGTTGTAATATAATGTATTAGATGTATTTTTATTTTAAATAAAAATAGATATTCAAAACTTAAAATTAAATTAAAAATTTTAAACTCCTTTTTTAAAAATTTAATACATTTTAAAAATAAAAAATTATTCAAAATATTATTTTACTCATAAGTCATAATAAAACATATTCTTTTCCATCCAAAATTTTTTTAAATATTAAATATCTTTTATTTTTCCTTTTAAATACATTTTTATAAAAAAAGTGTTATAAAAAATAAAAAGTATTTTAAACTATATTTTATTTTATATGAATATAGAATTTTATATTTTTCAATAGATTAATAAATTTATTTTTGAAAATGATTTGAAAATATTTACATAATATTTTAACATGACATGGACTTTTAAGTTGATATAAAAATTTTTAGTTAATTTTTTAAAATGATATGTAATTTTAATAAAATTATTTTGGAATTTTTAACTTAATTTATTTTCTATCAAAATATTACTTTATTGACAAATTTTATCATTATAAAAACTAAAAAATATTTTAAATCACAATATTTTATAGAATATATTTGAAAATGAAAAATAAAAGATATTTAATATTTTAAAATATATATTTCATTGTTATAAAATAATATTTTTATTATGATTTATAAATAAAATAATATTTTTAATAAAAATAATTTTTATTTTTAAAATGATACTGAATTTTAAAAAAAATTTTGAATTTTTAACTTAATTTTAATTTTTCAAAAAATATTTTTTATTAAAAACATAAAAATAATTAACATAAGTAATAAATTATATTATAACAAAAAATATAAAATTTTTTTTAAATCTAATATTTTATAGAATATATATATATATATAATTTATAAAATTTTGGAGATTATTTCATTTTTTGTCTTTTAAATTATAAAAAAAATTTATTTTGATTTCTCGTCCATTATGTAAAATATTAAGTGAAGTCATCATTTGATGTTAGTAGATATTCTTCACCTTATGTTAATAGATATTTGTCATTAATTTAAATAATTTTATGAATAAAAAAATCAAAATAAAAAATTTTGGAGAATTAAAAATTCCATTAAAATTTTTTAAAATTTAAAAATCAAAATAAAATTTGAAACAAACTTACATAGTGTTAACCCAAGAAAGAGTGAAAACTTCTCTGTTTTTTTGTGTTTAGATCAAAGACCGACACAATGGCTAGAAAAAGCCTTTCGATTAGTTCGACTCTGTCTCACTGATCTTCCATCAATGACTTCTTGATAGGTATTTTCTCTATTTCCTCTCTCGGTCCTTTTTTTTTTTTTTCTATTATCTTTGATCATTGTTGGATGATTTTCCTTGGTTCTCTCATGTTTCGTTTGGTTGGTGAGAAAAATGGACGAAAAAGAAAACGAAAAGAATGAGTGAAAACGGCGATGTTTATTGTGATTTAGGTTTTATGAATTGATGAAACGGAAAAGAAAAGAAAACGAGGAACGGAAGATCTTACCTGAATTCATTTGTATTAGGTTTAATTACATTTCTTTTTCAGATTCTTTTTCCTGTTTTTTTATGTCAATTTTTTACTCCAATCAAAATATAGTATTGTTATTATTATATTATTGGTTGAGTTCTGCATTTTGTAAAAGGAACATTGCTTGAGAGCTATTGGCCGGGAAGCTTATCAGTTATCAGATCATGTGAAGTGCTCACTCTGTTGGCGAGGTTCTCTGGCAGTTGATTTACACGCACTCTTACCAAGCAGATTTCTCAGAGGATTAATTGAGGTTAGTTTAATATAATGCAATTTGAATTTTTGTATGCATTTCTCTCCGTGAGTATGAAAACGATCTTAAAAATTGCAAGAAGTTCTCATTTACTGCTTTCTAGATTTTATGATTAAAAATGTATAATTCTTTGTGCTTTTGCCTTATTTAACTAGGATAGGTAATTGAGTTGATTATGCAATATTGCAAGTATAATTTTAAAGCTTGTGAAGGTTTTGGGTTTAAGTTATAGATATGGGGAATTCTTTTGTAGGTGAGTGAGGAGACACTGAATTCTGTGACTAAAACTGTTTGTTTGTTATCAAAATCAACCTGCAAGCTGGGAAACAGAGAACAAAGACTACTATGGCTGAGGGCAATGAGTTTCCTGAGCTGAAATTCCACATTTATGTTGGAACAGATGTATCACACAGTACTTACACATCATCCATGACTGTTGCAATGCTTAAGCAAAAGATTGTTGCTGAGTGCCCCCAAGGTTATTAATCTATTTCTATTTACATGTTTCCTCCTCTTAACTTAATCCTTGCTGAATTCTGTAATTGGATTAAACATCTTAGGTGCTTCATTTGATTGTGCTTGTTAATTTTGTTTCTATTTATCTAATCAATTTTGAGCTAAGCATGTGCTTGATACTTTTGTTTCTGGTCTTTGCTTTGAGTTTCTTTTCTACGTTATCTGTTACTTTCTCAGTCATTGATAAGTTTCACTTCAGTGATGAGCATTGCCTGTATGGTATGTTTAAAAACAATTTTTCATATTGGCTTATGCTCATTTGAATGACATTGGTTTAGCCACAATGTTCATTTATGTAAACAGAATAGGTTTCAATTTTCCTTTTGATGATACCATTCAGCTTGGAGGAAATGGCCGCTGTATATGAACTCGTATATGTATGGAGCATATTTATTAATGTTCATAATGACTGGATTTGAATTTAAAATGTCTTCAATGATGCTTTTCCCCTGCAAAAACTGTCTGAGTTAATGGAGTCATGTATTTTCAGACAAAACAGTCATACCAAAGGCAATAAATGATTTGAAACTTATACATGCTGGTAAAGTTCTGGAAAACAACAAAAAGCTTGCTGATTCCAAGATAACATTTGGTGGCCTTCCTGTTGGTGTTATTACCATGCATGTAGTAGTGCAGCCTGCTATAGCAAAAAATAAGACAGGTTTGTCAAGTTCTCTATCTTGACAATACGTGTTTGGGACAATGTGTTTCATGAAATCTTCTTGGTATTTAAGTTTGCTTAGAATTAAGATGTCTTTATTTTCTATCACGTACAAGATTTTCATGTAGATCCTTGCTCAATTTCATGGCATGTGAATCTGTCTATAAAACCCTCCATCCCTTTCCTCTACATATTTCTCAGGAAAAATAAATAAAAATGGGGGAAACAAAATAAAGAATTTCTGTGATTTTCATTTACTTTAATTAAGCAGCCATAAATGCAATCCATTTAATAAACCTCAAAGTAGCTTTGAGGCTAGTAGAGAGGCAAGAAATTGAAGTAGACCAAGGTATTGTATTATTGCCTACTTCAGTAACAAGCCCCCAAAGGATTATTTTGCCTTTTTCTTTTTTCCTCATGATGTCAGTACTATCATTTTTTTCCCTAAAGGTTGGTGGGGGTTTAAGGGATGCTTGCTTTAAATTATTTTTGAGAAATAAGCAGATGATATTGCGTTAATGATCTTAAACTTGTAGTTGCCGTGTTCTGATATTTTAGTATATGCTTTTGAAAGGAAAATTATGCATTTTCTTGGGTAAGTCGCACTTTATCATCATTGGAAATAACACTATGTTTATCATCAATGGAATTTCATATAACCATGTTGGAGATTTAGTCATTTTAATAAATTTCATGCTATTAGCAAAAAATAATAACAAAAACATCTGTCTCTTTATTTTATACTTTTCACTTAATATTTGACAATGATCTTACTACATAAGTTTCTCATGGAGAGTAAGTTTTTTTGACAATTGAAACTCAAGTTAAGTTTTTCTTTTCTTTCTCAACACTAAAACTAATTTGAAAAAACAAAGTAGAATTCTTCCTAGTTTGATTTAACTTGGGGTGTCAAGATTTTATACTTTTTCAAAAATTGCCCATATATGATCAAACATCTAGGCGCTTTATTTATTAAGTTATTGTCCCAGAATTTTAGTACAGTCAATGGAGTTTCTTTTACTAAATAAAGATGTGAATGAGTTTATAGCAATGTCGCCCTTGTTCTTGAAGTACAATGCAGTGTTTCAGGTTTTATTTTGGTTTCTCTTTTTATTGCATGATGGATTACGGGCATCAAATCTCTACTGCCTGTTTTTCCAGAATATCATTCTGCTTTTGGTTCAGTCACTATCCTTTTTCTTTGCTTTTTTTTTGTTGCTTGTGATCTGAATATTCTGAAGTTCATGCCTAGGTTCTTTGATATGTTTCGGTAGCTATGGTCTGATGATCCTCTAATATCTCCTTGTTTGCCCTTGTGTTTTGGTGCACTGCCAGAAAAGAGCAAGGAGGAGATGCAGAAGCTGAATTCATGCGGGTGTGTTATCCTATAATCCATAAACAAGCTCCATAGTTGTCAACTTGTCATCGGAAAAAGATCTACTTCTTCACATTTATACTTTAGTTTGTATTAGTCCCATTTTTGCATTTGAAATGGTGTTCATCTGCATACTGGCTGCCCTGTTACTGTGATTGCTCGAGTTACGTCGTTCCTTCTTAATACAACAAATAATAATAAGCATAAAAAGAAGGTGCCTCCCATGGAAAGCATTTTTTGTGCTGAAAATTAATACAATGACTTTACAGGATACATGTGCATATTCTCAAAATATGGCCCCTCCTGAGAGGAGGAAACAAGAAAATATTCCATTAATTTAAGAAAACGTTATCAATATCCTAATATTTTTTAATAAAACATAAAAATGGTAGATTTGAAATGACCCGATTAATTCGATCATAGATTCGTCCTCTATTTTTGTTCAATTTTTTGACAATAAAAAGCCCATTATTCAAATAATCCAAAAAAAATAAATAATAAAGTTTTTTTTTTATATTCTCACTGAGAAAGAAAATTATATATATTTGAAATTATTAATGATTGAATATTGATTATTGAAATAAAACTTAGTAGAATATTGGTTATATATCCATTATATAAAGGATATATAATGAATCAAATTTACTACTTCTACTTAAATAAATGCAATTATAACATTATACTGGAATATTTTATCGGGAAGAAATGGTTAAGTTTTTAAACAAATTAATTATTTAGAAATTAATGATAAATTCGAATTTATCAACTTAAATAGAGTGGAGTAAATTTGTTAAAAGAAAAAATTGCAAAAAGCTTAACTGACATTTTTAGTAGGTGGATGACTTTGGTGTCCTACAATCTTTACTAGATTAATGAAAAAAAAAAAAGTGTGACTGAATTGTACCAAAATTTATAGCCAAACAGACCAATCAACTGGTATAAGGTAACAAAATTAAAGTGAAAAAAATGTGTGGAAAAGAAACACGTTTTGCGTCCATTTCTCCTATAGTTGTTGTCCCTTTTAGAAGTGTCGAAAGACAAGTTTAAGTGACATGGAAGGGTGGAGGCATGTAGTTTTCCTTGGTAGACAATATTTGCGGTTTGGAACTTACTGCTAGGGCTGTAATTTATTGAGTTTGAGTTAATACAGAATTAAATTTGATTTTGAATTTGATTTTAAATTTAAAATTTGAAATTCGATTCGAATTCGTTTAAATTTTTTTTTAACTCAAGTGCAACTCGAGACAAAAATTGAACTACTCAATTAATATGTAAACATAAGTTTAATTTTTATATTTGATAAAAAATTAATTATTTATATTTAAATTTAAATTTAATATATTTTATTAATTAAAATAATTAAAATATATTAAAATATAAAAATTCGATTAAACTCGTAAACTATTCAAATCGAGTATAAAAATATTTATACTCGATTCAATCGATAAATTAAATTATTTAAATTTAAGTTCGATTTAATAATAATCGATTTGAATTTTAAATTAAATTTAAATAATTTATAAATATTAATCTATTATTTACACTTTTAAGTGTTGTTTACGCTAGGAAAGATTATACTCGTCAGCTGGTTAGCACGAGTGTCGTGTCCAGTAAATGTTTCCCTTTATTAATTTTTATGTTCGGACATACTATCATTGAGTACGAGTCAATAGTTGTAAGGTTTAATATTTGATTGCTTATTAGACTTTCTAGCATGCGTTTGGTCATTGATACGGCTGATCGACCAAACTTAACATTAACTATTCGAAATTGACAAGATTATTTAACATAATTTTTTTGGATAAAATAATAAAATTTTTTTAACTTTATTATTTATTTAGATAAATTTTAAATTTTAATTTATATCCAAATAAATTGTTAAATTTTAATTTGTATTTAAATAAGTAATAAAATAAATCAATTTTTTTATTTAAAATAAGAGTTTACTTAAATATAAATAAAAAATAAAAAATGATTTAAATATAATAAAAATATAAAAATTTAAAGCTTCTTTTAGCATTTTAACCATAAAAGTGATATACTATATCATTAGTACTGATAACTAGACGAATGAAAAATGATTTCGGCTCCATTTTTTTATGCATAATATTTTATTTTTTAAAATTTTATTTGAATTTCAATTGATTTTTTTAAGTCTAATGGATTCTAATTGAGCTTTATTAATTTTGTTCAACTTAGTTTATCTATTTTTTAAATTTAAATTTTTAATGTTTTATTATTATTTTAAATAAATTTGAATAAATTTATATATAAAATAATTATTTTATTTTATAAAAATTTAAAAAATATAATTTGATTCTATTTAGATATTTTAAAATTTTTTACTTTATAATCCGAAAATTCATCAAAATTAAAATATTTAATATTATATTCGAATCAAACCAAATAAAAAAATAAATCCAAATAAATCTAAACACTATAATTTTAAATCAATTTTTAATTTTTTCTTCATTTTAATATCATTTATACTAATTATTTTATTAGTGAAAAAAGTGATAATCTTATCATTAACGAAAATAAGTGGCCAATGCATCCCAATTGTGTGCTCATTATTTTTTATTTAAGAAAAAAGATTGTATGAAATAATTACATTATATCAATATATTTTTTTTACTCAAATCATATTATATGATCACATTAAAAAAGTTTATTTATTATTAAGTAATTAATTTATTATAATTAATATTTATCATTTAATTATTACATATTATGTGTAATAAATAATTAATGTTTTAAATGATATAATCATGTGATATTATTTAAATAAAAGATATATATTAATATGATGTAATTATTTTATATAATTTTTTATAATAATATTTTTCTTAGATGGATATCTTAATTAAAAAAAAAAGTCATTCTGTCCCCAATCGAAAAATATAGATAGATCATAAACGGTTAAAAAAATCACTCTCCAATTAATGAGGATGTCTTCCAACGAACTTTAGAGACTTTACAACAAGATTTTTCTCTCTCCTTTCATTTTTTTTTATATTATGTTTGGATCGAGAGGAGGAAAAAAAAAGTAATGAAAATAAAAAAAATATTTTTTTATTTGAATAAATTTTTAATTTTAAAAAATAAAAATTTAATAACTTTTAATTTTTTTTTATAATTTTTAATTTTTTTAATACTTCAATTTGAGAGAAAAACTAAAAAAAAAAGTTAAAAAATTTTATTTTTATAAAAAAATTATTATATTTATATTTTTATTATAATATTAGATTTGATTATATAACTTATATTTCTTATAAAAATAATTTTTTATGAATATTTTATATAGCATCATAATTTATAAATATTTTATGATTTTTTAAATTTTTATAACAAAAAAATTAAATTATTGTCAGAATAAATTAAAAAATTAAATTAAACATATAATTAAGAGTAAATTAATAACTAATAATTAATCTTATCGTATTAAATATTTAATTTTATTTAGAAAGATTTATTTATACAAATTAAGTAATATAAAGATATATTTGTATATGATATGTTATTTTATAAGAAAAAGTTATAATTAAAAAAATATTATAATAAATTATTTTTTTCATTATCTATCTAAATATTATTTGTTAAATTTTTTTTATTAATTTTAACTATTTAAATAAAAAATATAAATATCTTTTCATTAAAAAAAATTTTTTTTTATTAGTATCTATCCCAACGCAATGTAAAGCTAAAAGCAGACAAAACTTTAGTGCCATTTCAATTCTACATTAGTATTCCCCTTTCTTCTTGACAAAATTTTCTTGACACCTAGATCCCAAGCAAAACAAAAACCACACGACTGATCGAAAATGACCAAAAATAGAGGAGACTCTGTGATTAATGTAACTAATCTGAAGCTCTTTTATATTGCAGAGCTGACTTCGCCAAGCTGTGTTTTTTATGCGACAGGGAGGTTCATTCAGCCAACCAACTATTCAGCAAGCACTCTCGGTCACAGCTCTGTGATGCCTGTGACGAATCCCCTGTTTCCATTTTTTGTGAAACAGAACAATCTGTTTTTTGCTCAAGTTGTGACTAAGAAAACCATAACACTTCCTTTTCGCATAATAGGAGGCCGATAGAAGAGTTTACTGGGTGTCCTTCGGTGACCCAGTTGATGAGTTTTCTTGGGTTGAGAATTTGGGTAACAAAGCTCTGTTATCGAGTCATGAGAAACTTGGCTGTGGAGGTGGTAGTGAAGACGGGTTGTTGGATATGTTGAGTTAGGAAACTCTTATGATTTCTTGCTTTGACAATTTGATTGTTTCGAGTGATCATGATAATGGGTTTAAGCCCACGGATGTTCCTCCTCAGCCCAAGTATCAAGTTGACCCTTTCCATTCTTTTACATTTCTTGCGTGTCTATGTTGGTTGGTTAGAAAATGTCCTTTTTATGAGTGCTATACTTGTGAAGAATTCCTAAACAGTGCTATGGAATTTTGGGGTTCTAATCAATTTTTAATTTTTAATTTTTTTTTTAGGAAATGATGTTGGTGACAGTTAGTAGGGTGATTAAACTTTTCATGTTCAAGTTCAATTAGATAACTTGATTTGATTGAGGTTTTGCTGCCTGTATTTCGGTTATTGTTGTTTAGAAATTACGGTACAAAAACATTTTGAATGAATTGTTCACCATTAAGTGCAAATTTCTTCGCTTTTGCTATATTTTGTTCCGGGGGAATGAGGCTTCATGGTGTTATATATTTGATGAAATTGTCTATTAACTATTGTGAATATATGAGATGGTTCATTGTATTGTTTTGGAATCAAAACCGCTATTCTTCTTGTGGACAACATAAAGAGGAGATACTTCATCAGCTTCGTGAACTGGCAAAGTCAGAACCCACCCTCATCTTTGAAAAGACTGATTTTGAAGCCATTATTGGATTTCAGTCACTAATACCTAATACTGATAATTTGCAGCCAGGAAGTGTGCATACAAGTTGTAAAATGATACAGATCCAATTTCATTTCCTGCTTATGAGGTATGCATTTTCTTTTCTTATGCAATAGACTTGTTCGGTAGTTAGAGAGCATCCTAAAATATGAGCTTTTGCCTTTTTCATTAACATTTTTACCAAAAATAAAGGGCTAATATATTTTCTCTTCAAGCAGTCAAGTGCACTACAGTGCTTAAGTGATGATGTTGAGATGGCGAATAAAGTATTGCTACCTTTTTCACAATTAAGAAGCTATACTGAGGAAAGTGCTGTGGTTCCTGATAAACATCTAGATACTAGTAGGAGTATAGATGTGAATGATAGTCTTGGAGACCAACTACAACATTAAATTGCTGCTGAAACCATATCAGCACTTACAAAGATTGCTGTCCATGAGTTAAATAGCCAAGAGAGAGACTCTGCAATCTCCCGCTACAAGGAGAAAGAGAAAACAAGGCGGCATTGCTTCACTCTTTGTTATGTATTATGACCTCTTTAATCTGTATTCTTAACCTTAAAAAAAAGAAAAAAAAAACACCCATTAAACTACCAATTCAATGGTTTTTGTGAAGGTAGCTGCCACAGTAAAACACATGGTTTTGAGCTTGTGTAATCTGTCCAAAGTTTAATATGACTTGTTAAATCACCCATACCATTGTATTGTATATAATTCAATCGATCATGGTATTATAATCGATCAATGAGCTTTCTTTAACCTCTCAAAGCTTCATCCACATCTTGTTGTTCATTCTCTTGAGCAAAAACCTTTTTGTGGAACGTGACAGATATGATAAGCACATCAAGTATGAATCAAGAATGGTTCGAGCGGAAAGCAGGACAAGAATTAAGTTAAGGGTCGTTTTACGAAAGTGGAGCATTGAGATACTAGTAAATCACTATAACTTGGATCATTTTTGTTACTAGGAAATGTTTTCCTTTTGTTTATTCTTTTTCCCGTAGAAGCTAAAGCTTAGATATAATAGGTTTCTTACTTATAAAATATGAATTTTGCAAATAGGGTTTTAGCTTTTCTACTTGTTATAATGAATTGTAACACTGAAACCTAAAGCATTAGATATCAAAGCAGCACATCGATCATGTAGGTTATTAGTTCATCTTGTTCTTTTGTTAGAAAATTTGTACTTTCTTCTTGTCTTAAGTGTGCTGATTCTATGACCATTTTTGAACTTCTAAGCTTATAGTTTGTGCAAAAAATCAATGAAAAAAGCATATGAACTACCATTTTTGGAAAAATTTTAACAGAAATTAGGGCAATAATTAGGATTTTTGGCTAGGATTGTGTTTGTGCCGAGTTTCGATGTAAGGGTGTTCTTGAAAAGACAAAAGAGGAAAGAGTTAGAGGCAAAGGTAGGGGTGTTCTCTGCATTTGCATTTCGATGTGTAAGTTAGAGAAGAGGTCGGAAGGAAATAAAGATAGGAAATTAAGGTAAAAGGGAACTTGCCATGATAATGCCTGAATGTCTATATTTATAAATGAAGGTAGGAGACAAATAGGAGACAATAATGACATGGCCAAACTGACGTGCTAATGAGTGTGTTAGGCTAACCTGACATGTTATGTTTGCGCAAATGTTCGAATTACCCCTGGTTGTCTGCTAGAGGCTTTTAATGAGGGAAATGATCAACATATATTTTTTATCACTAAATGCCCTTAACATTTTGTCATCTACCAAGCAGTCTAATTATCAGACTGTTAGGTACGTAGTTAAATGTATTTTGTACAAGTTGGCCAGGTGAAGGGAGACAATGTGAGATTTAATTTCCCATGGCTGACGTTGGTGTAGAGGTCAATGTTAAGGGTAATTGACCTTGAACTATGGTTTGACCTAGTAGGGGTCCAATCTTGCATGTGTGCCTTAGGTTAAGTCCACAGCTAGCTTGAAAGTTACCTAAATGTCATTTAATTGAGATGATCCGAGATTAGGATGGGAGTTTGTCCAATTAAAGTGAGACTTAGACGTTTTTTCTAGGAGTTTGAATTTGAATTGCTATTTTTAATTCTAGTGGTGAACCAGTCGATTCATCAAGTTGGTTCAGGCTGGGGGATCTTTTAGTTTGTGTAGTTTGTCTTGGGGAACCGTCCAGTCCGACCGATCTACCAGTCTAATGGCATTAATAAGGAGTGAGGTAGCTTGAGTGACAAAATCTAAAACAGGAAAGACGAAAGATGTTTTTCAATCTATGCTTTGACACATGGATAATTTGGGTCATTTATCTGATATAAGCCATGGCTATTACGGCCTTCATTTTCCATTTTTTGCTTTTTTGTTCCCTATCCAATCTAGATTTTTCAACCTTAAAAGCTTTTCTTTTCTTTGACCTTATAGTCTTTTTTTTTTCATTTGCTCTCTCTACTTTTTTCGGTACGTTCTCTTTTAATCATGTTTTCTAGTTTTAATTCTAAGGAAGCTAGTAATTTCAAGGTAGAGCCTAGAGGAGGTTAGCATAGGAAATATGTGACCTAATCCTACTAGTCATCAAACGTCGAAACTATCAGAGGATGGCCTACTAGCTCAACCTTATGTCTAATGAGGGGCAGCAATGAAATGATGAGAATGCTCAGGCAATAGGAGAATAGGTCTTGAGCACGGAAGAGCTTTGTGCTCAAATAGATTTTAAATTAGAGAATCTATTTTATTTCCCTGTTTCTCAGGTCGATTGATCTTCTATGGTCTACTTTCTTTCATCATTGGCTGTTTCCCCTTCTAAGGTTTAGTCTCATCAGTTTTCTTCCTCTATTCTTTTACTTATAAATGTTCTCATCGTTTTTTCTATTCATCTTCAGTCAATCTTGTTGACATCACCTTTTTCCCTAAGGGGTCTCTTCTTCCCTTTGCTTTCTCGGATGTTGTGGTGTTCTCAGCCATTACACTTTCTTGGAATCCTATTCTTGTTGAAAAGTTTAAGTCTTCTAGCAATAAAAACTTTGATGACAAGAAAGGTTCTAGGGAAGAACAAGAAGAGAAGGGTGCCCTCAATAGAAAAGATGGTGACAAGAAGGGGAGTTTCTTTGGGTAGGATGAGTTGGTAGATGTTCCTATATATACTCCTTGTAACTTTGATATGAGCACTAAAACCATGATGAGGGAACTAAAAGGTAGGGCTAATCTTGAAGATTGCCTTAACATGCGTTCAGCTCATCACATTTGTGCTATGGTAATGAACTTTCATTTTCCAAATAGGTGTATAACGTATTAATACCGCACTCTTCAGATCAGGTCACCGATAAACTAGAGCCACATCAGCTCTAGGTGCATTAGGATTCATTCGTAGTCAATCTAAGTTTGCACTTCATTCTTTATTTGTTTCAATTTTTAATTCTTATAATTTAACAATAACTCAACTCACCCCTAACTCTATACGATGCATAGTAAGTTTTATTATTCTTTGTCAACACTTAGATATTCTTTTTTATCTCACTCTATTTAAGGAATTTCTTCCATTAAAAGGCACTTCAATAATAAGAGGTGGTATTATGTAATAGTTCAGCCCAATAAAAAGCTATTCATTGATTGCTCGAGCTTCATAAAAAATTAGAAGCTGCTATTTCTTTACCTTTAAAAGAAAAAACCAAATAAAGATGATAAGACTGAGGTTGAGGTCGAGGCTGGGAGATAATAAATGAGCATAGTAATTTTATAAATATGCCAGTTGCTATCTCTATCCTGGACTTTTCAGATCAGGATAAAATAATTAAGTACACTTATAGAGGGGAGCTCGTCATAAATGCCCATTAGTTAACCTTTCCTGAAGTAGTAAATGAGACAAAGTACTGGGATAGGTATGAGGTAACCTCGCATGATCTTTATTTCATTTGATTATTTCTCTAACACTTAGTTTGGTTTTGCAGAGATGGCTACTAATAAAGACTTCAACTTTTCTTTATTCCAATATGAGCCTAGCCCAAAAAGTCCCAGAGTAACAAGATCCAACTCGAAGCCACCTCTTATGGAAGAAATAAGGTCTTCAACCCCACAATGGGTAAACAACTAAGTTCTTTAGGTTAGCCCTTCTTTATCGATAGAAAGAAAAAACCACAGCTCATCAGGAGCTTTCCTCAGTAACACCTTTTTTTACCAAAAAACCAATGACCTTGGCCTCCTTCTCTACCTTGAAGAATCTCAAGTCTAAGGTATTAAGGCCAACTCAAAGAAGATCTACATGAGGTTGGAGTACACCCATGCGAATGATCCAATAGAAAACCTCTACGTTGTTAGGAGGTTTTGCAAAGTTGTAATTTCTCCTATTGATAAGTATTGCTTAACTATATTTTAGTTTTTTCATTATATTTAGTTTTTTATTTTTGCTTAAGTCTAAGCTTGTCTGATATAGTCCATCAAAAACTTTTACCTCAACCTATTGATAACACCAACCAGGCTCTTTACCATACTTATCTTGCTATGGCCCACTTATTTAAAGCTGAAAAAGACATGATCATTTTAAGTGAAGAGTACAAGAAGAGCTTAAATGCTATAGGTAATGTGAGGTCTAACCTTAGTGTTTCTCATAAAAAAAGAGGTTGAACAGAGAAAGAAAATTGACAAGCTGACGGCCAAACTAGAGACTATCCACATTTAGAAAACCTCAGCAAAATCTATGAGGGTGTATGCTGAACTAAAACTTAATGACATTTAGGCTGAGATAGCCAGGCTAAGGTCAGAGCTGAAGGCTGAAAAAAGAAAAAATAAGAGTTGAAAAAGAAAGCTATAGAGGACTTCAAGGCCTCTGATGAATTCTTCAAGCTCCAAGTGGAGTTTTTTAGGGATAATATGCTGGGTGCCTTCGAGCTAGCCAAGGACAAGGTGCAATTCAAATTTGTTGACCTCAACATCATTTTTTTTATTGACATCAATAATATCTATCAAGACTTTCAAATTAGTCTGATAGGGAGGAAAAGGAAAATGATGAAGATAAAGCACTAGATGCCAAGCCCAAGGCTACTTTGGGAATCGAGGTTGAGAAGGGTAAGGCTAGAAACGTAGAGGTCGATGTTGTTGTTGCTGCTGATAATGATACAGGTGCCACTGTTGCTACTGCCAATGCTACTGATACTTAGATTTTTTTTACTTTTGTAAATTTTTGTGAATTTTTGTTCAGGACTACAGATGTATGAGGTTGATTTTTATTATGACCTCTGATAGAAATCATTCTACAAAAACTTCTGTCAATGATAATTCTTTGTACTTTTTTTATCATTTAATGGAAAATTGAACATATTTTGTTTAAATTTAGTCTAGTTTTACTTTTTTTTTACTTATTTAAGCACAATTAACTCGATCAACTTAGCTACTATTTGGTTTCATACAAATTAATCCAAGTTTCAACTCAATTTAAGTGAGCTGAAAATTTATCTAAGTGTCCAAGAATATCTCAAATTAACTTGAGAATCTAAGTCTCATATGGGATTTTATTAAATTGATTAAGGTCTCAGCTAATAGACTAAAACATTGGTATGTTCTTATTATTTTAAGTTAGATATATACATGAACATTGTTAAATGAACATAATCATATGGCTTCATTGATTTTGGATTACAAATGTGAGCTCGATATATACCGTCAAATTACTTGCATTCCACATCCTTGGAATGATATTACCATTCATTTCTTATAGTTTATAAGTTGTATCATGGATGACCTTCTTAACTACATATAGTCATCTCAGGTTAGAGCTAATTTGCCATCCTGATCTTCAATTCCTAAAGCTTCAACCTTCTTAAGTACTAGGTCATCCTTCATGATGTTCTTACATTAGACTTTTTTGTTATAATAGCTAGATACCCTTTGTTGGTAAGCCGCTATTTATGTTAGAGCCATGTCTCTTTATTCTTTAATGAGGTTTAGGTTAGCTCTTAGGGCTTTTTGATTTCTATCTTTTAATCCTAACTTGATTCTTATACTTTGAAGATTAATCTTAATAAGTACCATGATTTTTGTTTCAAATGCAAGGTGGAGCAAAGTTTCTCCTATAGATACCTTAATGGTCATTCTCAAGGCCCATAATACCTCGAAGAGTTCATCGACCCACTTCCTTTTCGTCTCATCTAATCTCTTTTTCAAGACTTCCAATATCGCCTTATTCGTAGCCTTAACTTGTCCATTGGAATATGGGTAGGCGATTGACGTGAATATTAGATCAATGTGAAGGTTTGAGCACCATTATTTGAACCTCAAAATTTTGAATTATTTGTCATTATCCATTATTATAGGTCGAGGTAGGTTGAATCTATAAATTATGTTTCTTTCACTTGAATTTCTAAACTTGGACCTTCGTTATGATGGCCAAGGCCTCAACTTCAAGCCACTTTATGAAATAGTCTACCACTATTAAGATAAATTTTCTTGGACTTACGACTGGGGTGAATGGTCTGAAAACATCTACTCCCCACTACATGAAGGGTCAAGGACTAACGATAAGAATGAGTTTGGTCAACAAGAAATGTTGTATGTGGGTGAATCTCTCGCATTTGTCATATTTTTTGACTAGGTCGATCGTATCTCTTCTAATTATCGACCAATAGTAGCCCTACTTGAGTATTTTGTAGGCTAATAATCGAAATCCAAGGTGGTTTCCTCATATTCTTTCATGAATTTCTCGCAGAATGTAGTTTGCTTCTTCATCATCCACATATCTTAGATAACATAAGCTAAAAGATCTTTTGTATAATTTTTCATTGATCGTCGTGTATAGAGGAGCCTTATTCATCAATGTTTTACCTTAGACCCTATCTTCGGATAACTCTTCTATGGTCAAATATGTCTTGATTAGGGTCATCCAAGTTTTTTTTTTTCATGATTTATCCTACAAAGTTTCTTTCGGTGCTTTTTTATACCAGTTCTTCCACTAGGACTTGATCTGAACTTTGTCGTTATTCTTGAGGCTAGCATAGATAGGGAGTCTGCTAGTAAATTTTTTGACCTTAGTATATTTCTCACATCAATTTTCTTAAAATTGGTGACAAAAGCCAATGCTTTATCAAGATATCTTAGAATCTCTTCCTTCAAGCTTCAAACTTCTCATTTATCTAATCAACTACTAAGTAAGAGTTGTTATACATGATTATATACTAAACACTTAGCTAGGCTACCAATCTTATGTCAGCTATCAGTGTATCATATTGTCTTATTATTAGATGCCTTGAATATTAAGGCGTACTAATCTTGTAGTCCTTTCGGATTGATTAGAATGAGGTCGACTCTTTCACTATGGCTCATGTCGATTTATAAACAAAGCGTTTCCACCTTTTTTTTTTTGGAGTTTTTTTATTTTTCTCGGGCTGTTCATTAAGATAGGCTGAGGTAACCCCTACAAAAACTCTACTGACACCTGAGATTTCAAAGTCGATCTAAAAAGTATATGCAGGTCAAATTTACTAGGCTTTACTGTCACTTAATAATCTTTCTGATAATTTTGGCTTCTATAAGACCTATCTCAGTAGTTGATCTATCAGTATATGGATCGTGTAAGCATGAAAATATGATCTATGCTTTTTGGTTAAAGTGACAACCACATAAGCTAATTTTCTATACTGCTATAGTTTATCTCTAACCCTGTCAACACCTTACTTACAAAGTAGACTAGTATTTGTCCCGTTTCTTAATCTCGAACTAAGATCAAATTGATGGCTTGGTCTGTGGTGACTAGATATAAATACAAGGTCTTGCTAGAACTTAGCTTAGAGATGATAGAAACTCTTTGAGTTCATAATAAACTTTCTAACATTGAGGAATCCACTTAAAATTGGAGATGTTTTTAAAGATCTTGAAAAATGGTAGACATCATTCTACCAATCGAAACATGAACCTATTTAAGATGGCTATTCTTTCAATTAGCCTTTGTAATTTTTTTACTAAAGTTGATGTTTTCATATCCAAGATTGCCTGAACCTTTTCTGAGTTCACCTCTATCCCTTTCTTATTAATCATATAGCTAAGGATTTTACCCCACATGACTCCAAAAGTGCACTTATTCGGGTTAAGCCTTATTTTGTATTTTTTTCAAGGTATCAAAGGTCTCCCAAAGGTCTTTTAAGTGCTTGGTCAAGTTTTTACTTTTGACTATCATGTTATCTACATATACTTTTATATTACGGTGAATCTAATTTTTAAAAATTTTGTTGACCAACCTTTAATAGGTTACCATCATATTTTTTGAGCCAAATGGCATCACCTTATAACAATAAAGGCTCTTCTCAGTGATGAAAGTTATTTTCTCATTGTCTTCCTTTAACATCATGATTTGGTTATAGCTAAAGTAGCCATCCATAAAGGTGACAAAGCCATACTTAGCCTTATCATCCATTAGTTGATCTATGCTAGGGAGAGAAAAATCGTCATTTGGATATACTTTATTCAGGTTGGTAAAGTCAACACATCTTCAATTTTTCATTGTACTTTTTTACCATGATTGCATTGGCTATCCATTCAAGGTAATAAACCTCCATGATGAAGCCTACTTACAATAATCTGTCAACCTTTTTCTCAATAGCAAAAGTTCTCTTTTTTATCAAACTAGTTTCACGTCAAGATTGGTGTATAGCCTATGGACCATTAACTTGATGTCGATTCTAGGCATATTGGACAATATCCAAATGAAGAGGTTGACGTTATTTCTAAAAAATTGAATTAACTATTTTTTATGCTTAAGTTTGGTTTTGATCTGTATATATTTTTCAAAGTGATTATCCTAGAATGGTATAGCTATGAGATTTCCATCGATTCAGGTCAATTTTTATCCAAGTCAAGTTTTTAGTTAATTATTTCTTTCTATTCAGTTAGGTCAATATTATTTTCTATAAAGACAGATCTAGATGTGACGATTAGTATGTTATTGTTACTAATTAGAATATATGGTTGAATCAGTAGGTATTTTTCTATTTCAAACTTTGTTTTAGCTAGCGTATTAGCTTAGTCCAAATAACATGTAATTATTTTTGTTGACTTAAGAGCTCGATCATCTTCAAAATCACTTCAAAAATTTTTAAAATGCAAAAGGTGTGTTCTATTTAAGCTTAAGAGCTCAAGGTGGCTTAAGAGCACACTTTTGTCAGGTTGATCTTATGTTGTATGTTCTTACTCTTACTTTTTTTCTTTTTATTGGTTTTTGGTTCTTGTCTTTCTTCAATGTTCTTGGACTCGACTGAGTTGCTAGTCTACCTTCAAGTCTTTCCTTTCATTATTGTAACATAACACTGTCGTACGGTAGATTGAACTTCCTTTACCTTTCTGACCCCTTGAGTTGTTGAAAATTTTATTTTTAGATAGAGAGCTAAGCCTATAAGCCATATAATAAACTGACTAGGTTGACCTAATATCATATTGTAAGTAGATGAGATGTTTACAACCATGAACTTTATGACCGAGGTAATCGTTCTCAGTTTCAGTCCTAGAGAGATTGGTAATTTAATAGTATCTTTTACTAGCACTTGCTCATTCTTAAATCCTACCAGGGTTGTAGTGATCAGATGCAACTAGTCTTTCTTAATTTTCATCTTTTTAATGGTACTATAGTACATGACATTAGTTGAACTCCTATTATCAAATAAGACCTTCTTGATCACGTAGATATATACTGCAAATGTAATTACAATGGCATATCATGAGGATATTGGATTCTTTTCAGATCTTTCAAGCTAAACAAGATCAGTTTATCTTTTTAGTCTTTTTTTCTTTACCGAAAAACCAACGGCTATGATCATACTTGGGTTAGACTTTCTTTTGGTCGAGGTCGAGCTCCTTTTAGTAATTACATTAATCATTTTAATAACCAGCCCATTATTTTCAGCTCAACCTTTTTCCTATGTTAGCTCATCTCTTCAAGTTTCTTTTCTTCTGGTTTATTCTGGCTTCCTCTCTCTATCTCTTGTGTACTCTTTTCGATCCTGTCTATAATTCGATTTGGTTTGTCTTTATCTTTTTTGGTCTATAAACCTCTTCAATTGACCTATTTTGATTAGAGCTTTAATCTCATTTTTTAGGTCGACATAGTCTTCGATGTTGTGGCCTATATCCCTATGAAAGGCACATCTTTTGATATGATCCTTTCTCATATTCTACCTTAGTGGCTCTGGCCATCTGAGCTTTAGATTTATTTTGATTTGCATCAGAATCCTTTCTCATAAGGTATTTAGTACAATATAACTTCTTTCATCACTAGGGCTTTAGGCTCTATGTTATCTCCCTCTTGGGAAAAAATTGTAAAAATCTTTGTTTTTCTTACGACTAAAGATGGGGATGAGCTTTTCTCACCTTACTCACCAAAGAAGAGGGATGAACCTCATTTGCCTTAGTTATTTCTCATTATAGTTTCAGCATTTATATATTTTTCAGCTACAAGTAGGACATCGACCAGAGTCTTAGATGGCTCTAATGACAAGGTCAGCTTTATGTGGTATTCTTTGTCATTGAGTCCACTTGTTAAGGTGATTACAATGACCATTTGTTCCAAATCTTTTACCTGTAAAGTTTCTACGTAAAACACATAACATAGTTTTTGAGGGATTCATTACAGCCTTGGTGGATTGACATTAAGCTTAACCTTGTCTTCTTCAGTCTTTAGCTGCTCACAAATTAGGACAGGAAGGAGTGGCTAAGGTTTTTGAATGTTCTAATTGAGCTCCATTTCAAATTGCTATACCAAGATCGAGCTGCGCCCTTGAGAGTGGTAGCAAAGCCCTTACACATCAAACCTTCATTTGCACCCTGCATAGTCATATTAGTTCTATAAAGTTCTAAATGATTAAAGGGACCAAAAGTATCGTCATAAGTTTCTAAGGTTGACATTTTGAACCCTTTCGAAGGTATAACTCTGTCAATTTCTTTCGTAAAAGGCGAGGTCTCCAAAAATTTGGACTTGTCCTCAAAAGTTAATGTTTTTGCAATCAGCTCTTTCTTTGTAGCCTACATTTGAGCTTATAAATTTTTATTCGATTAGGGTTTAGGATTTGTTTGTTTGAATATTTGGGTCGTGACATGTGTCGAGTTATGACTACGATAGTGGCAAGCTGAGATGTTGTGCTCTTCTTCTCTAAAGGTCGAGAAAACTTCCATCTCTTCACAACTTAGTGGCTTTTTTGTAGCTTGTCAGCCAAAGGTAACTAGGTTAAGCACTTTCAAAGTCTATGGTAGGGTTATAGTTTGCAACATCTATTTAAGGGCTTGTATTTGCTCAGTCAAGGCCTAAAATTATTCCATGGTCAAATCAGCTTGTTGTAGGACAAGTCAGTTTGAGTGTTGGTTGTTATGTGTTTCCATTCCAACCGAGACGGTGGTCTTTCTTTCCTCCAAAGTTCTCTTCCAAGGCGGCATCTAATTGAATAGAAAAAGGGTCTCTTACCTGGCATGCCAAATATTTGTGTTGAGCTCTGATTTAAAGGTGTTCCTGAAAAGACAAAAGTGGAAAGCGATTAAAGGTAAAAACAAAGGGTGTTCTTTCCGTTTGCATTCCAATGTGCAAGTTAGAGAAGAGGTTGGAATGAGAGAAAGATAGAAAATTAAGGTAAGAGGGAAATTGCCATGATAATGTTTAGATGTCTATATTTATAGATAATAGGCAGGGGATCGATAGAGGACAATAATGACGTGATTGAGTTGATGTGGCATAGAACATGTTAGCCCAACCTGACATGTCAAGTCAGCACAAATGTCTGAATTACTCCTGACTATATGCCAAGGGCTTTTAATAAAGGAAAAAACCAACATACATTTTTTACCATTAAATGCCTCCAACAGATTGATTACTGAAATGCTGGTTTGCAGCCATATCAGTAAAAGTTCTGTTTTCCTTATTTTCCTTGTAACTCTTCTTTCTACACCACAGATTGCCAAATACTACATGGAATCTTGGATCTTTTGTCGTAGAAATTTTTTTATGCAAATAAAGAATGGTTGGGGAAATTGTGCATCCTGTATTCAGAATATTCAATGTTTACTGTAATGAGACACACTAACTAGCTTGGCTTCAAATTTCATCCAAAGCTAATTACATACCCATGTATTACAGAAAACCAAAAATTTCCAACTAAAGCTACATAGGAATACTAAATATTAATACCAACAATGACTCCCCATCGACCTTCTTAACTCCATCTACCTTGATTTCTTGTGAAGGTTGAGAATGGCCAGTGCTACCAGCCCAAAGAAAACCACGGATCCTGCCAAAGATAAAATTATTGCAGCAGTCATTTGGTGACAGAAGCCACTGAACAAATTGTACACCCTCTTCCATTGGACATGGGAGTTACCATCTTGGTCTAAGACCCTGACAGCAATTACTGCCCCATTAGCAGAAAACAGCAACCCCATTATGGTCATGTCTAGAATGACGAGAACTATTCCTGTTTTGTCTTTGGAAGTCCGGACTCCCATAGATGCAACTAGAGATGCTGCTGCTTATGAGAATGTTATGGCATTTGATATAAGGAAATACCTAACAGAAAAGACACGACTGAATCAGGCATATGTTTCTTATCAGAATAAAATTATTATGATAGATTTTCAGTGTGAGGCTTTATATTGCCTTCAATTAACATCAAAACAGAGGTGATCATTTGCAAGAAAAAACAATAAAAAATGAGGTTTATTAATCTACATTGGACTGAAAAAAAAAAAAGAAAGAATTGCAATGGTCATAGCATATCATTTGTTTAGAAAAATGCAAATGCAGAAAGAACGTAAATTATAGTTGAACATACACAAAACCTTAACCAAACTGAAAAGAAGAAAACTACAAAAACGCAGGCATGTAGTGCCACTTCGTAGTAAGTAATAGGGACGTGCAATGTGGGCACGGTTTTTGAGATACTGACAGAAAGACTTTGTGTCCTTGTCAATGCCTGACAATATATCAAAAACCATTCCCACATTGCACTTCTCAAAACCATACCAACGTAAGGAGTAGCCCCAGAAGCTTTAACACCCCGTCACAGTATCCAACTCTCCTTTAACTCTCTACCACCTTCACATTGCTCCCAACACCGTCCATGTTTTCAGAGCTCTCTCTCTCTCTCAGTTTCAAAACAAAGAAGAAAAGGTTGAGCAAATGGAGAATGGATTTGAGGTAGAATGATTTGTTGGAGGGACGTTAAAGAGAGTGTCAATTATATTAGAGATGTTAAAGGGAGTGGACGTTAGAATCAATAAAGGAGGAAGTTGGGGTTGCATTGAAGAGGAAACTAGGCATTTTGGCTTTGTGTATTAAATAAGGGGAGTGGCTGAATACATAAAACGAGCTTGTTTGCTTGAAATTGGTGTTTATGGAGTGGAGGCAGTACAACTAGTTCACTACAAGAGAATAGATCTTTAGTGATTTTTTTTTTTTTATATTTAACGGCGTTTATAAACGTTATTATATGATTTGCGATATTTGTCAAAAACGTTGTTAAAAGTGCCGGTTATATTCACGTCAGAAAAAATAACGGTGTTTTAAAAAAAAAGCCACAAATTTAGTGGTGTTTATGTCTAAAAATACTGTTAAATTTACTAATTTGATAACATTTGTATCAAGAAATGCAACTAATTTAACAGCATTTTTGCATACAAATGTCGCTAAATGAGGAAATTTATTTTTTTTTTCAAAAGTTACTACTATAATTAAATAAAAAATAGATAAATATTTTTAAAATCATAAAACGAATTTAAATTCATAATCTGAATATTATAAATATTTAAATATCTAAATACATAATTTGTTCCAATATGCATGTAACACAAAGTTTAATACATTAACATTCAAATTGTTTTAGTACATTAACTAGAAATTTAAAATGTATGAAATTGATGACCACTTAGATTTAGAGCAATACCATTTGATGAAATGTTTTTTCCACCACAATCACTAGCTTGCTCAAAAACTTATTGAAAAAAGTAAAACAAGTTTTTACACTTAATAATAAACTATTTCTAATATTAAAAAAATATAAATAGTTACTAAATATAATACATGAGTTAGTGAACCACCTAGATTGTTTCCTAGAAATTGTTGTTATATAAAATTCATAAAAGTATTGAATCGATCATACAACTACTTACACTCCTCATCCATTTTAGCATGCTCCTCAGCTTTTTCTGCTTTCATTTGCTGCACACGTTGTTGCATACTTTGCAACCTTTCTCTCAATATTGATATTTCTTGTGAAAATTGACTTGGTGAGAATGTAAATTGCTAGGAGCTATTTTCATAGTAACTAGATGGTGTTAGACTTAATCCAAGGTCTCGGACCTATCCATGTCTTTCTTTTCCAGTAACTTCTATGAAAATTTGATCTTTCAATTCTTGCATGTTGACAAAACAATATGATGCTGCTTCAATCTCAATGGTCATTTTCTCTTTTGTTTTCTCTTGTAAATTAATCAAATAAACCTATCAAGTTTAATAATTAGCTCATAATATATTTAAAATAGTAAATATTTACACCCTATATAAAACGAATCAAAAAAAGTACCATAATTTCTTATGTTTCAACATTTAGGTAAGATCTGTCTTTTTTATGTTGGCTAATCGAAAAAGTTTTGCACGTTCAATTTTTTCATCCAATTCAATCTCCTACATAAAAACACTATTTAACATTTGTTAAACACATATCAACCATAACTTATTTATGCGTATCAAGTGTGAAAATAATGATTGGACACATTTAATATAATGTAATAAGAGCTATCTAAACTATTAAAACTAAACAATAATTGTAAATTTGTATTTTTGCCTTTTAACATTACAAAAAGTCTAAAACAAACATAAATCATAACTTATTCATACATATCAAATCGTGAAAAATAAATTCCATCATTTGGACATGTTTAATATCATGTATTGAAGTTATCTAAACTATTAAAACATAATATAACTGTAAAATTATATTTTTACTCTTTAACGGCTTAACAAAGTTCTAAAAAGATATAAGCGATAATATTTTCATACATATCAGCTGTGAAAACCAAGTTCAATCATTTGAACAAGTTTAATATTATGTATTGAAGCTATCTAAAATGTTAAAACAAAATAATAAAGACAAATTTGCATTTTGGCCTTTTAATGGTAAAAAAAAAGTGCTAAACAAACATAAACAGTAATTTTTTCATATATATCAATCGTGGAAATCAAGTTCAATCATTTGAAAAAGTTTAATATAATGTATCTAAGCTATCTAAACTGTTAAAATGTAAAAATAACTGCAAAATGATATTTTTACCCTTTAACAGCATAACAAAGTCCTAAAAAGATAAATAGTAACTTTTTCGCACTTATCAATCATGAAAACCAAGTTCAATTATCCAAACAAGTTTAATATTATGTATTGAAACTATCTAAACTATTAAAACAAAATAATAAATACAAATTTACATTTTTGACCTTTTAACAACACAAAAAAAATCTTAAATAAACATAAACGATAACTTTTTTACACATATCAACCATGCAAACTAAGTTCAATCATTCAAACAAATTTAATATCATTTATTGAAGCTATCTAAACTATTAAAACGAAATAATAAAAGCAAATTTGCATTTTGGCCTTTTAACAGCAAAAAAAGTGCTAAATAGACATAAACAATAACTTTTTCACACATCAATTATCGAAACCAAGTTCAATCATTCCGACAAACTATCTAAATTGTTAAAACATAAATATAACTGCAAAATTAAAATTTTGCCTTTTAACAACATAACAAAGTCCTAAAAAGATATTTAACTAGTAACTTTTCACTTATATCAACCGTGAAAACCAAGTCCAATCATTCAGGCAAGTTTAATATAATGCATTAAAGCTATCCAAATTGTTAAAACAAAAAAATAATTGCATATTTATATTTTTGCCTTTTAATGACACAAAAAGTTTTAAATGGATATAAACGACATCTTTCTTATTTGATGCATTACTTACCTTTTCTTTTTGCTTACTTGCAAAGCTTTTTTATCAACTCATGTGGCTATATTTCTATTGCTTTCTACTAGAAATCCCAATTTTTTCTCTTTCCTATCATAAAAAACAATCCTGTATATAGCATAAATACAAATATTATCAACTAAAAACATAAAATACCTCTTTTATTAAAAATAATATTAAAAGTTATAAATTAATACCCCTTATTTCCTTAAGAACCAAAATATAACCAACTACTCATATTGCCACCTAATCACACCATAAGGTAGAGTATCTATTATGGCCTCTATAGTACTATTTCAATTAAAATAATATGCATTATGTCTTTTTTTATTAAAAGTAATATGAACTAGTTATGAATTATGATTGGTATGCACATAAATGATAAAATAATAGAAAATTGACTACCTTTAAGTTAATATTCAGAACAAAAATGTGAGGCATGAGATCCAGAACTATTGTTGACACTATACTGAAGATAGACTAAACTATGCAATCTAATAAAGTCAAGGGGAAGGGTTGATCAGCAACTGATCACAATTGGATAACAAAGATTTTAGGAAATCTATTGCCTTTCATTCAAACACATCCTGGAAAATAACTCAAGTCAAAAGAGTTAAAATGCATTCTATTGGCTATAAATTAACTTGTTTCACCCTGATTCTAATTTCATTTTGTAATTTTACAATGTATATGAATAGCTTAGAGCTTTTTCATTAGAATTATGGCAAGTTTTTATAGAGTTAAATGCCAAATGAATTATATAATTTTACTAATAAAAAGCATACGACAAACATTCCAAAGAACTTTCTCAAGTTCCTTCCTTAGTCCATGAGTAAAAGTTTTAATGAATCCTTTTATTTATCTAACTCTGAATTTTAACTAGTGATAGTCAAGTATTCTGTGATATTCAAGTATTCCATTGAACTCACAAAGAAAAAAAAAGCCTAGAATCTTACTGTAAACAGAGAAAATATGACATGACTAATATTTTTCCATTGAATCCACAATGAAAAGACTCATGAAGTATTCCAAACCATACTTTGTTGGAAAAACTGAGAAAGAAAATCGAAATCATCAAATAGTAAAGCATTCCACTCGCATATTCTACAATCTAAATTAACAAAAAATAGTTGAGATACACCAATAAACTAAATTAACAATTTTTTTAATATGAAATTACCAATTTTAAACAACCAACTTGGAAAAAAGCAAAGACAGCATTTTATCACAACCTCAATGCAACATAACCAATAACAGTCATATAAATAAAAACCAAAAAAAAATAAAGACAACTTTAACAATTACAAAATGGCCTAAAATTATCAAAAGTTTAACAACTAAAAAGAAAGCTCAACTAATATCCAATACCCATTAAGCTCAACCAATATGAGATAAAGATTTAATTTGGGAAAAGAGATAGAGATTTAATTTAAAGAAAGAGACAAAGATTCAAGACATATGCAACAACTTTAAAGCAAAAAGACAAGTAAATTTAATGATTTTTTAGGGAAAGAGATAGAGATTTAAAGGTGCAAAGAGATAGAAGGAGTTTGGGAAAGAATTTGAGGAAGGAAATATGATGGGTTGTGTGATTTAATTTGGGCAAAATTTTGTGTAAAGTCAACCTTTAGCGGCGTTTGTTTAAGAAAACACCACTAAAAATATTGAATTCATGACATTTGTTTATTAAAATGCCACTATAGTTAAAAATGCTGCTAAATATTAAAAAATGGTGCGTTTCAATTTGAAGATAAATTTTGTAAATTTATATTTTAAAATAATAAATTTTGATAATTAATTTGTGGCATTTATTAGATAAACGCTGCTAAATTTTACCTTTAGTGGCGTTTATATTCCAAACGCCATTATATTATTTTTTTAGTGGCGTTTATCTAATAAATGTTGCTAATTTTATACTAACATATTAGATAGCAGCGTTTGTTAAGAAACACCACTAAAAAAGTGCAACCAAATTTCTATTTTTCTATAGTGGTTATTACTTAATTATGCCATGATGAGCCAGAAGGTCACTGATGGATGGCAACAGGCAAGTGAGATGCCACTGTACATATTTAGTATAACCATTAAGGCAAAAGGTCATGTACCATATGCCACATGCCAACCAATGCAATGGTATCTATCATAACATATAAATCTATGAACCTATTGCTAGACATAAATTAGAAGGAATCGCCACCAATCTTTTTTGTTTAGGTGTGATTGACTACCTGATAGAATCTATCCTATTTAAAAAAAAAATCCTAAGATTGACTTAGATATATTTAAATAGTAGATTTTGATCTATGAAACTAGAGTTTAGGTTTAGGAGTATGGTTACGTGTGAAGAAGTTTATAGCACCCTCACAACGCCCGAATAGTACCAATTTTGTTCTAAATTATCTAAGCCTTAAAAATGTTTATGTTTTACCAAAATCTTTAGTATTGAAAATTAATCTTAAAATTATCCCAATAGTTTGGTAGCAATAAAATAATTTTTTCACCTTAGGAGTATTCATGGAGACTAGTGTTCTACTCTGAAAAGGCTCTGTCGTTAGATTTATTAAGAAAAAAATAAGTAAAGTCTCTCACTAGTTTAATAGAACTTACTTTGAAGCAGATCTCCCAATAGTTTAGTAAGATTTTATTGCAAAAATATTTAGAAAAATTTTATTTATTATTATTTTTTAAAAATTTCATTAAATCTCCTAATAGTTTGATAAGATTTAATTTAAAATAATCCTCAAATAGTTTAAAGGATAGAAATTATTTTTTATTGATTTATGAAATTTTTCAATAGTTTGGTAAATTCCATAAACTTATTTGAAAATATTATTTTCTTTAGTTTTTAAACTTACTTGAAAATATTTTTTGTTTTTATTCTTTTTTTATTTTTATTTATTTAAAAAGATTTTTTTTATATTTGCTTCCTTTTTTAACTTATTTATTTTCAAAAAATAAAACAATAGAAAGAATTTTTACAAAATAATAAAATTTCTCAAATAAAAATAAAATCAATAAAATATTAAAAAAATTGAAAATAAAATAAGCTTAAAAAATAAAAATAAATAATAAAAAAAATCTACGATCGGGTCGGGTCAGAATGTGGGTTGGCGCACAGGTCAAAGCGTCAGTACACAGATCCTGGGCTTTCCAAAATGATACCATTTTAAGCTATTATAAAAGGTACTTTTCAGTGTTTTTGCTTCAAAACCCTTTGCCTTCTCTCTTTCTAGACTTCATTTTCTCTACCTTCTCTCTAGGATAGCCAAGAACACACACTGAAAACTTCAACTGAAAATTGAAAAACCCATCGATTTTTAGAGAAGTCATTGAAATATTCAACCAAAAACTAAAAAACCCATTGGTTTCTGAAAAATTGGCTAAAATGTGGTAAAAAAATTCAACATTTCGTCGAAAAACTCATCAAAAAATTCATAGTTCATCCAAAACCTAGTTTTTTAGAAAAATCCCAAAAAATCCCCAGATTCTCCATATTTTGCCTAGATTTCTTTGAAAACTCTCCAGAACCTTAAGCCAAACTTCAAAAACCCAAATCTAACCTAGAAACTTCAAATCAAACCTAGGATTCCCAAAATCAAAATCCTAGAAAACTTTTTTTCTGCCCAAAAATTGTTTCCAAGGTAACAACCAGATTTTCGCCAAACTTTTCCCCCCATGTAATCGTAAAATCCCTTGTGTGTTCTTCTGTAATGTTAGTTCAATTTATAGGCAGCCTTAAAATAAATTTTAAGAAATGGACAAAATCAATCCCAGGCTTGAATCCTAGGATTGGATTATGCCTAAACCCAAAATTAGATCTAGGTTCCTTGCTGATTTTTTTGTATTGATCCCAAAAATTCTCTCTTTGATTGCATTAAATTCCAAGTTTCAGTTTCAATTTCACCGATTAGGAAAAAAATCAAAGAGAAATAAAATAATAATAATATAATATACTATAATATGATATACTATAGTATAATAATAATAATATGATATAACATATAAATCAATAATAATAATAAAATAACAGTAAAAAAATTGATTCAATAGACCCCAGACACAGATGAGTGGCTATAGCTGTCCCTCTTTGCACATCTTTGTTAAACAGGAATGATGCAAAGACCTAGACATCCATTTTATTTCAAGAGTCGAATCAACAAAAGGAAATGACTAGGACTAAGCCATAGGTCAAAGAAATGATCTGGACCGAACCAAGATCAAATAGTCAGTAAAATGATCTGGACTGAGCAAGGGTCGAAAAGTCAAGAAAATGATTTAGACTAAGCTGAGATGAAAGGTTATGAAAATGATTTGGATTGAACCAAGATCTAATGATCGGAACAAATCGTGAGTCAAGAAAAAATGACCAGAACCGAGTCAAGATTGAAAATGAATTACTAGGATAAAACTACGAGTTAAAAAAATGGTTTAGATGCTAACAGATCAATAATGGGATGAACTTAGACTTTAAAGGACCAGATATTAAGGTCAAACGAATATTGGATCATACTATTGAGTCAAAAAAATGATCTAGACTTGACTAAATCGATAACTGACGAAACAATGAGTAGAAATAATACCTATCATTTGGTGATAAAAAATCATTTCTGAATAAATGAATTCTAATGTTATTGATTAAATCAGAATGAATGATAATTTACAATGTAATTTGATGTCTATCTAGGTCAAATATAAACAAATATATTTCTGATGTCATAAATATTAAATTGTTGTGATAAGTTTAAGTCCATATTCATTATACTTATGTATTATAAATAATCTTATAACAATTTTATCAGCAATCCACATTATAATTTTCCAATTTCGTCAAAATGACATCGTGTCAACTAATATTTCACTAAATTCATCATTAGGTCATCTTGTTTGCCTTTTTTAAATCATTTTCTTAGCCTTCTTTCACTTCTTTCATCTTGGATTTTTTTTAAATGAATAGAAAATCATTTAGAAACATTGTCATTCATTTATTTATCATCATTCAAATTAGTGATAGATACGATACATTTTCTTGATTCATTCAGGGGGTATACACTGGGTAAAGAATAAGAAAAATGGGCTTTATCATAAAAAAGAAATCAAAGGTAAATAAAGACAAATGGCTATTCAAATAGGATATCAATATCCAAAATAATGATTGTTCAAACAATTTTGTGCTTTAATTCAAAATTATTTTTCAATAACACATTCCATCAATATCCTTAGTCCAATTATCTTTCCTGAAACTCTCACGTGGGGTTATTTCTTTAAGTTTTCATCTCTACTTAAACCGCCCTTTGGGATTTTCATTTTAAATCTCTTCTTTTTCTCTTTTCCTTTTTTTTCACTCTTTTTTTTTATTTTATTTTTTTTTTGGACACCTCTTCTT
>NW_019168049.1:6561974-6623054 GCF_002303985.1 Durio zibethinus
TTTCACACTATCTAAGCATTAAGAACAAATTGAGTAATTTTAATCAATATAGTCATAAATCATTTTCAACAAGAATATATGTCATACAAAATGCATAAAAATCATATCTATTATGCCAAACTTATTCAGTCAAATGTATATATGCAAAACATAATAGGATAAATCATCAAAATTTAATATTTTTAAATTTTTAATTTTTGACATTTTTAAGCTCATTTTTGCTTGAAAAGACCTTGAAAATTTTCAAAAATAGTCAAGCTCATTTTTAACCAATTTGAACCATTCCAACAAGTTTTGATTAACAAAAAAAGTTGGACTTTGAAACAAAAAAATAAAAAAAGTCAACTCCTAAACTTCATATTTCTTTGAAAAAAGCTACTAGAATAGGCAAATATGTTAAAATTCACATTTAAGCTCTTTAAATTTTTTGGAAAAATTTTATATCACAATATAAAAATTTTCAAATGGTTTTTATGCCCATATATGTTAAAAAATAAGATTTGATATTTTAAGCTCTAAAATCTTTTATAACTTGTATTTAACACAATGAAAAATTGAAACCATTGCAAGTTAATCAAGTTTTTTTGTTTAAGCAAGTTTAAAACATCTAACTCAAGGTTTTCGAATTCATTTTGTACTTAAAATTTCCTAAAACAAAATTTCATATTTTAAAACTTGACTCTAGCTAAAATCATTTTCGAAACAAAACTCAAAATTTCAAAATCATTAAGCTTTGTATGTTCTCCCTGAGTTTGTGCATAAATATGAGACAATTAAGCACATAAATCAAACACACCAAGCACTAATAATAATTTTACAAAGCATGATATCATCAATATCAACATTCATAACACAATCATACTTAAGCATGAGTTTTCAAAGTTAAAGAATTATATATATCTCAAGAATCAAATTTACCAACCATGAGAATACATCAAGATCATGCACGCAATCCCGTTATCAAGAGCATTCATGAATTCTCCTAAAATATATCTCAAGTAAATAAGCATTAGACACACTTTCAACAAGCATCATAAACATACACTTAAGAGCAAAAATAAATACATACTCAATCAAGCTCACATATTTCTCAAGATCATGTAATTTATAACATGTAATCTACTTTATCAAATTTTCATAATCAATATAGCATATGTGGACATTTCTTTTTCAAAACAATTTAGAATCAATCAAGATATATATCAATAAAGCATATAGCAATTAAGTACTTCAACATTTAACCAATAATAGGCAACCAATTTTAGATGCACTTAAAAAAAATTGGCTTAAAGGTTACCCATCCCCATTGTGTGTCTAGAGTTCTATTCTTCAAAATCATATTGTAGCTCCTTCTTCTAGCACACCTACAAGAGACAATCTCATTTGATTTTTTATACCTAAATTGTTTTAGGTTCTTGAGAGTTAGTCACCAAGTCTCTTGCTCCTTTAAGAACCTATACTTGTCTAATTCTAAATGAGACTTTTCTTCTAATAGAACAAATAGATGAAGCATGACCATAAAAATGATAAAAATTACATTTAATCATTTTAACACTTAAATTCTTGTCTAAAAGCTTTTGTTTTTCATTCATCAAAATATCAAATTTCCTTTTCAAATCAAATTTTTTTCTAAAATTTCATACCTATTTTGAGAGGTTTTTAAATCTATTTTACTTTTTCATTTTTTTTCCTAAAACATTTTTTGCATTAGTCAAAAACTTATTCTCTACATTCAACTTTGAAATCATTTTCTTATAATTCCTCATCATTGTTTTACATTCATCATATAACTCATAGTAAGCCTCTTGCAATTTATCAAAAGTATATAAATTTGAACCAATAGAATTTGAGGTTACCTTTGGATTTAAGGAGCCATAAAATATGATTATTTCGGTTGGGTTGTTGTCTTTCATGAATTTCATCAATCTTTCTCCATATCTAATTTGAAATGAAACAATTTGAGACCAAGTCGAAGTTGTAAGAGTCAAGAGCTTCACATAGTAAGCATTTAGCCTTGGCATTCATCTATCACTTGCCTCATGTAGTTGATCATGTGAAGGGAATTTCAAGCCCTTTTTTCTATCACAATTTCAAGCTTTAAAATCTTTAGGCCATTATTGAACACTTTCATCTTTATTCTCTATTCATAAAATTCAAATTATTAAATATAGGAGCTTTTGAGGACTTCTCACTATTTTGAAACTTAAATGAGTAATAAGATCTTTACTTAGGTGATTAAACTTATAAAAAAAAGATACCAAAGCTCTAATACCAATTGTAGCTTTTTAGGTGAGATGGTAATCCAATAGGAGGTGAATTAATTTTTTAAAATTCTTTCCCAAAAATAAATTTCAATAAAATGAATAGATTATTAAAACCAATATCTAAATATGATGCAAATAACAATAAAATGGATGAACTTGAAGCATTGTAATCAAAATAAAAAATAAAAGATGAAAAAATCAAGCACAAAGATATATAGAGGTTCGATCTTTTTTCACAAGGCATCTACGTCTCTCTCTGGTTGTCTACACCAAGCCTTTCAATTCACTAATATTGAATTAAGAATACAACCCTATCTTTTTCTTCTAAAGGCTTAAGATAGAAACCTCTATCCTTACACAATTAAGAGAATACTTCACCTCTTACTTACAAAATAACCCAAATGATTTTTACAAACTTAAATACCTATCAAGGTTGAGTGTTTGCCAAATGCACTATAAAAAAATTGATGAAAAGATACAACAAAGATAGTTTGGATACAACCAATGTAAAGATATGGAATTTAGCTTTATAACTTTTGATTTCTTTAAGGGATAATAATGTATAGCTTGTCGGTGCTTGCTTTCTTGATTCTTACTTATTCTTGATGTGTTGGAATACCCAATATATAGAGAAAATGAAGAACTAGCCATATGGGGATAGTTTGGAGTTAAAAATACTCAGTGAAGCTTGAAAAACTAGCCGTTGGAACATTTTTGGGCATAAAGGATTGATCCCTTCATAGGGGGGATTGATTGGGTTAGTTGAAATTTGAACAAATTCATGTGTAAAAACCCATAACCAATCGATCCATACATGCTACCAATCGATCCTTTTTTCAGGTGATTGATCCCTTAATCAGGGTGATCGATCCCTTTTCAAAGTTCAAAATCAAATTTTCATTATTTGTAAAAAACCAATCAATTCATTACAAGAGGGGATCAATTGGTTTAGCTAAGGAATCAATCTAGTCAAGTTGGGTGGTTGTTTCCTGTTTTGCACTCCACTTACTAATTTGATCATTTCTTGAGTTATACAACTCTAAATCAAAAATCATTTAAAGATTTAGAAACTAGACTTAAAAGTTTTCTATCCATAAAAAATTATTAGCTAATTTGTTGTATACGAATTATAATGAATTTTCAAAGTTATCCTTTGTGCAGTTTTTAGATAACTATAATATGTTTAGTAAAAATTCAAAATCTTTTCTTAGAAAATTTGAATTTCGATTTTGTTTGATTCATTAGAAAATAGACTCAAAGAGCTTTCCAACTATATAAAATTCAAATATTAAAACTTTGGGAATTAATATAGAAAAATAAAACAAGTTTAATGTCGAAAAACTTTATTTTTCTAAAACAACTTTCTTAAGTTAATTTATTTCTCAAAGCCAATGTTATCAAATTTGTATTAAGTCTAAAATGAATAAGTTCACTTTAAAAATAACAATTAGACTTTTATTTAAACTCAAATAAATAATGCTTAAAGATACTTTTGATTTAAAAAATAAGAAAACATAAGGAAATGTTTGTTTAAAATTTAAAAATCATATTATTTATTTAATACCAAAAAATAAACTTAAGAATATTTACTAAATAAATCTTTGTTAAAACTTTAATCATGCTTATTTAACTTAATGTTTTGTCATTTCAAAATCAGGATCAATTCAAGACTAACATAATATACTTATTATTCATTTATACACCTCAGCAAATTTGACTCAATAATTATTGCATACTTTTTTTTGTTTAAAAATCCATATTCAAATCATGCTAAATTCAAATAAAAAAGAAGTATACTTAATTACTTATAATTACAATTTCACTTTAAAAATACTTTTTAAAATTAATTAACTAATTTAACCACAAATATAATAAAAATAAAATATTAAAGATAAAAGGAAAAATGCTTAAATAAAAAATTTTAAAATTGTTACAAAAGATGAATAACTAATATTAGATTTTAATTGGGTTACTATTTCATATCAAATTTTGGTTATATTTAGTCATTTTAGGTTTTAAATAACTATTAAATTGTTGACTTTTTAAAATCAATTAAAATCGAGTCAAGTTAATTTATTTTTATACTTATGCATATTATATTATTTTAATTAAATTAAAATTTAAAATGAGAAAAAAATATTTATACTCAATTTGAGTTTTGAATTGTTTCAAATTTGAGTTGATTAATCTATATTATTTTAGCTTTACTTTTGTGACACAGATAAGAAATTTCAAAATAAAATGAGAACACAATACAATGAAAATTTAAAAGCAAAAGTAATTGAGATACTAATAATAATTTTAAAAGAAAATCCTTATACTCACGCTTTACAAAGATTAAAGGATATTTCTTTTTGTAAGGATTTTAAAATTCATATTATAAAAATGTTAATCTAGATTAACGAGTTTATAATCATTCATTTATTAATCAAGTTGTTGCTAAATGAGCTGAAAGAAATAATTCAAACATTTCATTTGAAATAGATCATATTATAGTTCAAACTTATTCATAAAGACAATATAGAGTTAATTATTATTTGGGTTGTTATGACCCTTTACAATATTTTTTACTTTACTCAAATAGAGAAGTTGATTTGGATCAAATATTAAATAGTCAATTAGAATAATGGTAATAAGAATTAAGTAACAATTAAAAATACACCATCTTTTCCTTTAGTATAAATTTTTTATAGAAAATGTGAAATATTGTTTACTATTTTCAAATGGAGAAGTTAATTTATATCAAAATATCAAAAAAGTTATTTTGAATGATAGTAATAAAATGAAGTAACAATTAAAAATATATTATCTTTTCGTTTAGTAAAGGAAATTTTTTATGAAAAATGCATAAGTAATTATTGTGAATTTAATATTTTTAAAATTATAATCTATTTAATTTTTATATATTTTATTTAGTAAATTTGTTCTTGTAACTTTTATCATATATATAACAAATTTTTTATCCAAAATTGTATACTTAAAAATAGACATAAGACAAAATTTATTACTTCCATTGGTAACATAACACATCAAAATTTTTAATCTTTTATATGTAATTATGTTTGGCTAATTAATAGGTATGAAACACATATTCTAATAATTGAATTAAATAACCAATAAATCTTATCTTAATATGTACTATTTTATCATGAACTAAAAAATTTTAAGAATATCTTAGAAATATTAACTTAATATCTGTTGTATATATTTATTTAAGTTAGTTTTAATACTTGCATTAGTATAAAAAATTATAATTTTAACTTATTTTTTATATGTTAAACTACAGACAGTAAATTAAGAGCATTTACTCTTACTTTTTAAATCATTTAAACTTGAACACTTTCTTCTTTCTTACCTTACTTTACAAATTGCATCATCTAGCATACATTGTGGTTACTTTTTTTTCTTGGGATATACACAAATCATTGATAACATGTTAATAGATAATTAATAAATTAGGGGTCATTTTGTATTGTTGTATGTTTTATGTTTTTGAAAATTTTGTTTTGTTTTATTTTCATTTTATTTTCAATTTATTGAATTTGAAAATATGTTTGGATAAAATGTCTTTGTTTTAGAAATGTGAAAACAAAAACTTTTAAGAGAGACTGGTTAAAGTTTTTAGACTCAATTTGTTATTAATAATATAATAATATTAATATAATAATATTTACTAATAGATTATTTTTTAATATAATATAATTTATTTATTAATATATTATTGATAAATATTATATTACTAAACAATATATTATTTATTAATATATTATTAATATAACATATTAATAATATAATAACTTATTAATATGATATATTAATAATAAAATATATAATAATTATATGATAAATATTATATTAATAATATATAAATATATTAATAATATATTAATAATACATTAATATATTAATAATAATATATTATATTAATATAAATAATATGTTAATAAAATTTTATATTAATATTAATTAATAAATATTATAAATAATATATGATATTAATATGATATAAATAATATATTAATAGATATTATATATTAATAATATATTATTAATATATAATATCTTTGTATTAATAAATAATATTATATAAATAAATAAATAATATTGTTTTATTAATACATTATGTTATTTATAAATATAATATTATTTATTAATTAATATAATATTATTTATATAATAAATATAACAATATTTATTAATATAATATTTATACAATAATATTATTTTATTAATATATTATCAATGATTACTAAAAATTTATCATAAGTTTCTAAAAGGTTAATTATTAAAATTATATCAAGAGATTATCAAAATTTTATCAATGATTATCAAAATTATATCATAAGTTATCAAACCAATATTGAAAGTTCTCAAAATTATATCGAAAGTTATCAAATTTTACTTATATTATATCAAAATCAAAATTAAATTATTAGTATGTATCGTTATTATCATAGTATTAAAAAAATAATTTATTCAAATGAATTTTTAAGAATAAGAATTATACATACATCATGTACGTGCCAAAAATTAATCATCTACATATATGTATGTATCTATGTGTATGATAATAAGAGCAAGCGACAATTGTGTAGTGTAGCGAACACATGTTATGTGGTAAGCCTGAGAGCAGAAAGAAAAAAAAAAAGGATTGTTCCATTCTAAAGAGATGATGCAGAACAAAGAAGAAGATGGACCTACTGGCCTAGCCAATGCAGATTTTGTTGGTTATGGAAGGGCCAAGTAGGTAGTCTTGTTTTTTGTTCCCTTTAGCGTTTTCATTTGCTAAAATGTGCTGGCCTTTGCCATCTTTTCAAGGACAATTTATCCCTTCCATTCATAGGGATTGATAAGCACCAAAATATTCCCCCAAGTGACTGACAACACAAAGCTAATCTACAAGTATCTTTTTTGTTTATCTAAATCAGTAACAAATGTGTTATTGAAGCCATTTAAAAGAATGAACTGTGAGATATAATTCTCTTGAAGTTTTAGGCAAGTGGGAATGAATTGGATGAATTGTGAGATAATTTTCTTGATGTTTTATATACCATGACTTTGAGAAAGGGACATTTAGTACGTTATTTGAAGTTCAAATCTCCGCATTTTCAATTTTTTTTGTCCCGCATAGACTATTGATAAGATTTTAAATTCTTAATTTCAATTAAATTCAAATCCTAACAACTTCAAATAAAAAATAAAATAAAATTTGAGAAGGGGACCAATGAAGCAAAGTGGGAATGCCTTGGACAAATTCTTATCTTTCTCTACATCAGCCTGCCAATTCCACCATGACAAGCTACCAAAAAATAACTTGAAACCCAAAAGAAAAAGGCAGTTTAAAACTGTCATGCTCTTGCAACTTTGTCAACAATGAAAAGGCAATTGAACTTAAGTGCAAGTACATGATCTTTACTTCTCAATCCATGAAATAAGATTAGCCTCTACTTTGCCGGAAAAATGGCATTAACTTTGATGTTAGGTGAGGAACCTTTTTCAGTTATTATCAGCATTATCATGCTACTTAAAAATTTTGCAGATAAAATCGATGCCTCAAACTCAGAGAAAGTGATTCTATTCCAAGTCATTGACATTCCGAATTTACTACAGTAAATAAACAGAATTCTTGTGTATTATTAGTATTATTTTATTGTTTGATATCATTAGTGTCATTATTTTTGTCTCCTTTATTGCATTTAAATAACTTTTTGTAATAATATTTAAACATGAACTTACTGATTCTATTATCCAGCAGCATTAACTTGTACGGACAATCAAGTAAATTTAATTTAGGCTTCATTTAGATGGACAGTGAGATTAATTGCATTGAGATTGAAAATAATAATAAAATTTATTGTAAATACGATTGAAAAAAAAATTATAATAATTATGATTGAAAAATAAATTTAATAAAAAATTTATACTGATTTAATCACACTGAAATTGATGTTTGAATTTAATTAAAGGTGCAGTGACTTAATCGTACAGTACTGATAGGATCCAAACGGCTACTTAGCAATACGATGATGGATGCTAATTTCAACTTGTTGATGGCATACAGGTTCGTCGCTATCAAACAAATCTTGGGGAGGGGTTTTCTTATCCAAACAAATATCTCAAGGAACTTCCTTCTTTTTAACCTTTCACATAATTTTATTTTGTTCTTTTTTTCTTTTTTTGCATTAAATAATGCAATCCAACTCTCTCTCCAGGCCTTATAAATAAGAGATGATGAAATCTCAAAGTCCATCAGAGCTAAGCCTTAACACATATAAGTTTCCTACACAAGCCTGCGCACTTGTCTGTCTGTTCACCTTTCTTTCAAGCTTAATTCTCCTACACCTACTTTTCATCAGCTGCTTTTTAAAACTTAGCTGCATTGGCAGTAACTTTTTGATCATTCAGATTGAATTGTTTCATTTTTCTCAACAAAATCAAGGAAATCATCTTGTTGTAATGGACAGGGTAAGAGATCTGGCATCGAAGAAGGCTGCTGTGATATTCACTAAGAGCTCATGTTGCATGTGCTATAGCATCACGACACTTTTTTATGAGCTTGGTGCTAGCCCTGCAATTCATGAGCTTGACCATGATCCTAGTGGAGAGATATGGAACGGGCTCTAAGAGGGCTAGGGTGTGATCCATCAGTCCCAGCTGTGTTCATAGGTGGAAGATTTGTAGGCTCAGCAAAAGATGTCATATCCCTTCATGTAGATGGATCACTGAAACAAATGCTCATGGATGCAAAGGCCATCTGGTTCTAGCAATGACAAAAACAACTTGCCTACTGAATTGGCAAACTCAATACTATTGTGAAAATAAATCTAATACCTTGTTAAAGGAGGAAATGCTGTATTATGGGCTTTGCTTTTTCTTGAGTTCCTTGAATACGTTGTATAGAAAACATCATGGTATCTTACATGTTTACCGGTGCTGGTGCCTGCTTCCATTTCCATGGATATGAAAGCACATATCAGGAAACACACTAGTAAGTAATAAGGCTTTTCACTTTGTATGATTTTTTCCTATCAGAAACAGACGTAAATGCATGGTCTTAAACCTAATTTAGGATCTGATGGTGTTCACAGAATTCCCACTGAAGAATTATTTCTCCTATGCAAGCAAAACTATATAATAGAATAAAGTTTTCATGACCACAATGCGAATGATTACTGTTCTCGTAATAAAAAATATTGTTCCAAATGAAAACTTATGCCCTGACCTGTGTCATGAATTGACTATTGCAAAAGCTGATGAAATTCTTGAAGGTATTGCACATTTTCAGTGCTTTTCTTTTTAAGGTGTTAATTAATTTTAAAAGTGACATCAAATTGGTTTGGTTCCTTATTTTCTGGCACTGTCACCCCATTGACTAGACACTTGGCATACGAGATATCAGTTATCAGTTAGCAAGTTTAGTTAGTGATTTTTACACCAACTGATGTGTATATAACCCTATCTGACAGACAAAAAGGTGGTGCTGGAACTTTTTATGCCTTCATTCTATTTCTCCACCATCTAAATCTCAAAGGCCAAAAGGTTAATTTTTTATTATGCATGGAAGTTCCTAGATGCATGGATGATCGTTCACATGCACAAACATATATTTAGTTCGTATATATAATATCATTTGTTAAATTATTCATGATTTTGCAAAATTGTTCCTTTGCTATACCTACCTCATGGATACTCTTCTACAGTGTGCACTTCTTGTAAAGCCAATCGCTTTTATTCTGTGCAGTAAGATGGCATAAGAATGGAGAATCATATCAGATCTTGACGAAGGAATGGTTGTTGTTACATGTCATTGCACGTGTGACCATTCGCCATTCACAGGCTGATCACTTGCACATGTGATGGCGCTATAAGGAAGCAGCAGTCCTATTCATGAAGTGAAGTGAGCCTATATGAGTGCTCACATGTGGGAAGAATCATACAAGTTGGTGGGCACAACAGAAAGAATTACGGCCACCGAAAGCCATCACATTCGCAATCTCATGCGCAATCTTTCTTCATAAGGATTCAAAGGAGGCGGTTGTGAGAATCTGCTCGCCTCAGAATTTTCTTCTTTTATTAGATCTTGATAGAAATTAGAAAGTATTCACCATGGCCATAAAATCTTAAAAAAAAAAAATTGAATACATGGTTAGTTGGCTGAAGACGTTTGTCGCGAAATCAATTTTACATAAATCTTGCTAGTTTGGACCATCCATTTTCAAAAGTGTTTATATCAGATGGCTATTGGTTTACTGTCAATCAGTTTGATCATTGATGGTTTGAATAATAATTAGCAGAAAATTTTTGTCGCCAACTTGTTGAGCCCATGCAAACACAGTAGTCCCCATCCATAAAGCAACTTTATTGGTTTTAGCATCTAGGTAAAGCACATTTTCTTTTGAATGTTCTTGTTCAAACTAAGGTGTCTACTCTATGATGTCCCTATAAATACTCTAGCATGGGAGCTTAAGTTCCAACAACCTCAAGCTTTGAACTCTTTTCTCTCTTTCCCACTTCACCTTCTCAAAGTCCAACGTCCCACTACCATTGGATCAAATGCAGTCTGAATTCGATCGGATGGTCTTTAAACTTTAAGTGAAATCGACAGGTAACCAAGGGACTTCCCTAAAGTAAACGTTTCTTTGTCCCTTGTTAATTACTGTCTTCACAACAGAGCTTTGCACATATATATTAAGCAAACATTGTCAACCGGGTTCAACATGGACAAGGTGATGAGATTGGCCTCAGAGAAAGGGGTAGTGCTATTTAGCAAGAGCTCATGTTGCCTGTGTTATGTAGTCAAAAATCTATTTCAAGATCAGCTTGGGGTGACCCCTACGATTTATGAGATCGACCAAGACCCCGACGGCAGGGAAATGGAGAAAGCACTCATGAGGTTGGGGTGTAACGCGCCTGTTCCAGCTGTTTTCATTGGTGGAAAGCTGGTAGGCTCCACCAATGAAGTCATGTCCCTCCATCTAGGTGGAGGGCTGATACCTTTGCTGAAGCCTTATCAGGCTTTACGTTGAATTAAGTACTTCAATATCACACTGAAAGAATAAAATTGGCTCAAATCAGTAGTCCCTAGTGAGCTGTGTGTTGTGTAGTCTGTGTAGCTTTCTATGTCTCGTGCTCCGTAGCTATGGATTAGTTTCCAGCATGCAATCTGTTTCTATTTCTTAATGAAGTTAACTTTATATACTTTTCTGCTTTTGAGCTTTCAGCAGAATTTGAATGATTGCTGTATGTTATTCGGATGCTTTGCATACGTCAAGAAATATACTTTCTGCAATAGTTTCGTTCATTCATTAATCAACTGTGAAGCCATTTGTATAATGTACAAATGTAAATATATATGAACATGAACAAACTTCTCATTTTTGCACCATCTGTATAAATTACATCATTTGTGAGCGTATGTTTCAAGTCTGAACTCCAAATTTTGAATAAACTTTATGTTAGTTTCTGCAAAGCAATATGCCATCTTTTTTTTAATGGTCCATCCAACGAATTGTACGGTCTCAAAATACCAGCTACTAGTGATAAAGTGAATCGTTTTCCGGCAACTTTGGGTTCAAAATTCAACACTTCAACCTCTTCTCCTACCTTTAAACTGCACGACCTCCTCTGTTAAAAAAAAAAAAATGAATGGCTTTTATGTTGAAGCATCATAATACAATTCCCCATGATCTATCTTTTGATTATTTCTGAATCTATAAGAACTACAAGTAGTAGTATAAAATAGAAAAGCCCCCGAAACATCAAAAGTTTGTTATGTGGAGGGACCTGACCACCTATTGCATCCCTCACATGCAAAAAAATAATGATAAAATTTACACAATTTTTAGGTGAAGTGTGTGAAATTCTTTCTTGAAAATTATTTAATAAAAATTTTAATAAAAAATAAAAACCGATAAATTGATAAAATTTAATGTAAAAATTAATAATATGTAAAAAAATATTTAAAATATTATTTATAATTCAAATTTAAGCGATACTTATTCAATGATAAAAATTCAATCAATATTTTTATCAAAAATTTTTATCTAAAAATATATATCAAAATTTATTAAAATTTTTTAAAAAATTGTATACTTAATCTATGTAACGAGATTTTTCAATCCATCAATTTTGATTTTTAATTTTAGTTTTTAGTTAATCGGTTTTAATAGAGAATTCCCTGAATTTTACCTAAGAAAATTTATTTAAGTCTTTTCCAATAAATAAATAAATAAAATAAAATGAAAGGAAAATTCTTAACTTTTTCTCTTGTCTGCTGCCATTGGTTCTTCCACTTTATCTTTTGATAAAGAAAGGTATTGCATTCCTTGCCTTTTATTCTTTAATTGAATTTACTTTGTTTTTTTTTTTTCCCCTTCTGCCATGGTAGACATGTAGAAAACTTCTCCTCAGACTTTGCAACAAAAACTTGGTAAAATCTGCTGCTACATATCAGTAGGGAAATATTCGGATCCAGTATTATATGGAGCAATAATATTTACATCTTTGGTTCAAATGTTTCAGCATTATTTGTAAACGATTCTGCGGTGGACAGGCTTGTTGCTGAATAAAACGAGATTCTGAATTCACCTTCAAAGAGAATAATTCCACGTAAATATTGGAAATTCAAATCAACACAGCTATCTCTTTCAAGAAGAAAAAAAGATGGACACTACACTCAAATCACTTAACTGATATGTGCATGACCCTAACCCTAAACGCGATCCTCCCCATTTTACATGATATATGTCTATTAATATATATATATATATATAATAAATTTATCAATTTCATGGACGGAAAGATGTATAAGCAAAAGTTTTTCATTAAATTTTATTGTTTTTCAAGTTTTAGAGATGTTCTTGACGACTGAACTGATCATTTATTTTTAGAGATGTTCAGGGACATCTTAAGTCTTCATTTGGATCCGTCAATGTATATGGGAATAGATATCTTTCTGACTGAACTGATCATTCACAATGACCATAAATTTATTAGTTATTGCATTACTCTTATCATCCAGAAGACAAAGTGAAAGGAAAAAAAAATTCGCTGTAAATTATGTCTTGAGTAGATTCTTCCATTGTATATGGAGACAAGCATATGAATGCTGTCAAAGTAGGCAAAAGCAGAATCAATGGAGGTGGAATCCTACAAAGGGAATCACACAATATTCGAACTCGTCAGCTTTCTAATAGTCAATCTTGTCAGTCTTAATCATGTTTTGTGGGCCTATGATGAATCTTTTTTAATCATCGAGAACAGAGGATGGACCGCTTGACCACTCTGTAGCTATCATCAGACATTACCTATCACCTGGTTGTGATAGCTGCAAATCCATGCTAGCTTGCACTACTTTGTATGCAATATACTCCTGAATAACCTGTGTATGCGTGCCACCCTGCAGCTGAACTGTGTAAATACATATACAGAAACGCCTATATACATATTCACTCATATGAGTGATAACCATAACTAAAGTATGACAGCAGCAGGGCAAAAAAGAGGATTTTGGGGATAAACCTTTGTCTGAGGGAAGCACTTTGCCCCCATTCCTTCTCTCTGCCCGCGCGCTTTCACTTGCCTAGTGGGTTGCAAGTACCAATCGCAGTCATGGGTGTCACAGTCACCATCTTCTGCATTTTATTCTCTCTTTGCTTTACAGGAATGCCCAAGCTGGACTAATTGACCAAACATTTCAATTAATAGTAGTATATACATAGAAGAAAAAGCTTGATAGTTGACAGCATAGGCCCTTAATTTTCTACAAATATTAACATGGGAACTCACGTGCCTTCTTCTTGTCGACGTACTTCCCGGTCTGTTGTAATTAAACGGAGCTTATTTGAAGCTAAACTGGATAATGTGTCAAATCTGTCACCAAAAATAAGTTCGACGAGTGCCGGAGTTAAAAGTTTGAGACGCGTCCAATGCTTAAGTCAATCAAATATTTTAAGAAAAGGAATGAATGAAGCAAAGGCAGTAACAGCGAACGGAAAAAGTACAAGGTCAAGAATGTTATATGACTGATTTAATTGTCCTTTTTATTTTCAATGATAAAGTGATTAATTATATAGATGAATTTTTATTTTGAAATCATATGTAAATGCTAATAATATGACAATCCCAATGTCGCTAATGTAGCCGCTAAAAAAATAAGAATTAGCAAACAAAATTCTACTGGTTTAAATTGCCAATACAATTTTTGCCTATGTTATTATTAGAAAATTTAATGTGATTAAGCTTATATTCTTTATTTTAATAACTATAAAAATATAAAATTTAATTAATAAAATTAAAAATTCAGCATTCAGTCATTCAGCTTCTATGAACAACCAAGTTCATATTACTTTGAGCTTGAAAATAAAAAAGCTGAATTAGTTTCAGGTCTGCATGGGAAAATAACTAACTGTAACGGCCACCTTTTTTTTTTTCTCCATTTGTTTATAACCGCTTTAATTATAGAAATGCCAATTACGAAATGCCACGTGCAGAGTCTGGTTAATTTAGTCATTTCATGCAAATCTTTGATTTGACGTGGCAAGAAGGGAATGGAAAATTCAAGAGCTTCATTCCACTTTCTCGTTGTCTCATTAGGATAATGGAGCTTGCGAAATATTTTATCTATTTTGATTTTTGACTTCTTATCACATAGATTTTCGGAAAAAAATTATAAAAAATAATATTTTATACATCGACAATGTATCATTTTTATATATTATCAGTCAATAATATAAAAATATTTTATTAATAAATAAAATTTTAAATTTTAAATTTTAAATTCTTAAAAATAAATATTAATAAATTTTTTAAAAATTAATTAGTTAAAATTAAAAATTTTCTTTCTTTGTCATCTCCCTCTGCATTTACCGGATGCTTTCTTTTCTACTCTTTCTCTGTCTTTCCCGTCCGGGGGGCACAGGCAGACAAACAGATTGATTGAACTCTACTCTCTTTCAATTGAAAAGATTCCGTTCTCATCCATCCGTTTCGTTTCGGAGCCTATTCCAAGTCTTGCAATTCGTATTCATTTCCACTGGGGAGTTCCCTCTGGTGCTCATTCCATTCAATTCGGAACACCGTCGGCTTAACGTCCTTACTTGCCCTGCCAACAATCACCTTTGAAAAATTAGGTTCTATTCAACCATAGGTGCTTGCTTTTATAGCCTATTTGTAGTTGTAGACTCGAAATTGACTAACGAAGGACTGTCGAAGGCGAGGTAAAAGGCACTTTTGCACATTCTATCTGATCCAGTTTTCTTTTGACTATCATAGATAGCTGGCAGAGCCATCTTTGATCATCGCGTGTTTGGAGTTGGAAAGATAAAAAGAGCTTGACCGATCCATTCTGAAGAGAAGAAGTACACTGGGTTAATTAATTAAAATTAAAACTTTTTTTTTTATCACCTTCCTTGTATTTACCATTTCTTTCTTTTGATTTTTTAATTCTTTTTACTTGATTTTAATTCTCGTCTCACCAAATTTTGTTTTGTCATTTTTTTATTTGTAAAAAAATTAATGGCACATCCCATACCTTTATTAATATTTATTTTTAAAAATTTGAAATTTAAAATTTTATTTATTAATGAAATACCCTTATATTATTCATTAATAATGAATAAAAATGATACATTGTTAGTATATTAAATATTAATACTTAAAAAAAAAAGAAAAAATTGTTTTAACTACACAAAAAAAAAAGGTTAATAATTCTTAAACTTTGATCTATAGTTTATTTAATTTTTTAAAATTTAAAAAATTTTAATCAAATGTTTAATTATCTAAAATTATTTTATTTTGATTTTTTTCATCTAAAAAACTTCTTAAATTAATGATAAATGTCAATTAAAATTACGTTATGACATCAGCTATCATTTTATGTGATAAATGAGATATCAAAATAGAATTATTTCAAGTTTAGAAATTAAATACGAAATTATCTCAAAATTTTATAAATTTCATACATGTCTTATAAAAATATTAAATTTAAAATTATATTTACATCTTTTTTGTTATAATATAACGTATTAGATGTATTTTTATTTTAAATAAAAATAGATATTCAAAACTTAAAATTAAATTAAAAATTAAAAATTTCTTTTTTAAAAATTTAATACATTTTAAAAATAAAAAATTATTCAAAATATTATTTTACTCATAAGTCATAATAAAACATATTCTTTTCCATCCAAAATTTTTTAAATATTAAATATCTTTTATTTTTCCTTTCAAATATATTTTTATAAAAAAGTGTTATAAAAATAAAAAGTATTTTAAACTATATTTTATTTTATATGAATATAGATTTTATATTTTTCAATAGATTAATAAATTTATTTTTGAAAATGATTTGAAAATATTTACATAATATTTTAACATGACATGGACTTTTAAGTTGATATAAAAATTTTTACTTAATTTTTTAAAATGATATGTAATTTTAATAAAATTATTTTGGAATTTTTAACTTAATTTATTTTCTATCAAAATATTATTTTATTGACAAATTTTATCATTATAAAAACTAAAAATATTTTAAATCATAATATTTTATAGAATATATTTGAAAATGAAAAATAAAAGATATTTAATATTTTAAAATATATATTTCATTGATATAAAATAATATTTTTATTATGATTTATAAATAAAATAATATTTTTATAAAAATCATTTTTATTTTTAAAATGATACTGAATTTTTTTAAAAAAAATTTGGAATTTTTAACTTAATTTTAATTTTAAAAAATATTTTTTATTAAAAACATAAAAATAATTAACATAAGTAATAAATTATATTATACAAAAAATATAAAAAAATTTTAAATCTAATATTTTATAGAATATATATATATATAATTTATAAAATTTTGGAGATTATTTCATTTTTTGTCTTTTAAATTATAAAAAAATTTTATTTTGATTTCTCGTCCATTATGTAAAATATTAAGTGAAGTCATCATTTGATGTTAGTAGATATTCTTCACCTTATGTTAATAGATATTTGTCATTAATTTAAATAATTTTATGAATAAAAAATCAAAATAGAAAATTTTGGAGAATTAAAAATTCCATTAAAATTTTTTAAAATTTAAAAATCAAAATAAAATTTGAAACAAACTTACATAGTGTTAACCCAAGAAAGAATGAAAACTTCTCTGTTTTTTTGTGTTTAGATCAAAGGCCGACACGATGGCTAGAAAAAGCCTTTCGATTAGTTCGACTCTGTCTCACTGATCTTCCATCAATGACTTCTTGATAGGTATTTTCTCTATTTCCTCTCTCGGTCCTTTTTTTTTTTTTCTATTATCTTTTATCATTGTTGGATGATTTTCCTTGGTTCTCTCATGTTTCGTTTAGTTGGTGAGAAAAATAGACGAAAAAGAAAACGAAAGAATGAGTGAAAACGGCGATGTTTATTGTGATTTAGGTTTTATGAATTGATGAAACGGAAAAGAAAAGAAAACGAGGAACGGAAGATCTTACCTGAATTCATGTGGATTAGGTTTAATTACATTTCTTTTTCAGATTCTTTTTCCTGTTTTTTTATGTCAATTTTTTACTCCAATCAAAATATAGTATTATTATTATTATTATATTATTGGTTGAGTTCTGCATTTTGTAAAAGGAACATTGCTTGAGAGCTATTGACCGGGAAGCTTATCAGTTATCAGATCATATGAAGTGCTCACTCTGTTGGCGAGGTTCTCTGGCAGTTGATTTACATGCACTCTTACCAAGCAGATTTCTCAGAGGATTAATTGAGGTTAGTTTAATATAATGCAATTTGAATTTTTGTATGCATTTCTCTCCGTGAGTATGAAAACCATCTTAAAAATTGCAAGAAGTTCTCATTTACTGCTTTCTAGCTTTTATGATTAAAAATGTATAATTCTTTGTGCTTTTGCCTTATTTAACTAGGATAGGTAATTGAGTTGATTATGCAATATTGCAAGTATAATTTTAAAGCTTGTGAAGGTTTTGGGTTTAAGTTATAGATATGGGGAATTCTTTTGTAGGTGAGTGAGGAGACACTGAATTCTGCGACTAAAACTGTTTGTTTGTTATCAAAATCAACCTGCAAGCTGGGAAACAGAGAACAAAGACTACTATGGCTGAGGGCAATGAGTTTCCTGAGCTTAAATTCCACATTTATGTTGGGACAGATGTATCACACAGTACTTACACATCATCCATGACTGTTGCAATGCTTAAGCAAAAGATTGTTGCTGAGTGCCCCCAAGGTTATTAATCTATTTCTATTTACATTTTCCTCCTCTTAACTTAATCCTTGCTGAATTCTGTAATTGGATTAAACATCTTAGGTGCTTCATTTGATTGTGCTTGTTAATTTTGTTTCTATTTATCTAATCAATTTTGAGCTAAGCATGTGCTTGATACTTTTGTTTCTGGTCTTTGCTCTGAGTTTCTTTTCTACATTATCTGTTACTTACTCAGTCATTGATAAGTTTCACTTCAGTGATGAGCATTGCCTGTATGGTATGTTTAAAAACAATTTTTCATATTGGCTTATGCTCATTTGAATGACATTGGTTTAGCCATAATGTTCATTTATGTAAACAGAATAGGTTTCAATTTTCCTTTTGATGATACCATTCAGCTTGGAGGAAAGGGCTGATTGGCCACTGTATATGAAACTCGTATATGTATGGAGCATATTTATTAATGTTCATAATGACTGGATTTGAATTTAAAATGTCTTCAATGATGCTTTTCCCCTGCAAAAACTGTCTGAGTTAATGGAGTCATGTATTTTCAGACAAAACAGTCATACCAAAGGCAATAAATGATTTGAAACTTATACATGCTGGTAAAGTTCTGGAAAACAACAAAAAGCTTGCTGATTCCAAGATAACATTTGGTGGCCTTCCTGTTGGTGTTATTACCATGCATGTAGTAGTGCAGCCTGCTATAGCAAAAAATAAGACAGGTTTGTCAAGTTCTCTATCTTGACAATACGTGTTTGGGACAATGTGTTTCATGAAATCTTCTTGGTATTTAAGTTTGCTTAGAATTAAGATGTCTTTATTTTCTATCACGTACAAGCTTTTCATGTAGATCCTTGCTCAATTTCATGGCATGTGAATCTGTCTATAAAACCCCCCATCCCTTTCCTCTACATATTTCTCAGGAAAAATAAATAAAAATGGGGGAAACAAAATAAAGAATTTCTGTGATTTTCATTTACTTTAATTAAGCTGCCATAAATGCAATCCATTTAATAAACCTCAAAGTAGTTTTGAGGCTAGTAGAGAGGCAAGAAATTGAAGTAGACCAAGGTATTGTATTATTGCCTACTTCAGTAACAAGCCCCCAAAGGATTATTTTGCCTTTTTCTTTTTTCCTCATGATGTCAGTACTATCATTTTTTTTCCCTAAAGGTTGGTGGGGGTTTAAGGGATGCTTGCTTTAAATTATTTTTGAGAAATAAGCAGATGATATTGCATTAATGATCTTAAACTTGTAGTTGCTGTGTTCTGATATTTTAGTATATGCTTTTGAAAGGAAAATTATGCATTTTCTTGGGTAAGTCGCACTTTATCATCATTGGAAATAACACTATGTTTATCATCAATGGAATTTCATATAACCATGTTGGAGATTTAGTCATTTTAATAAATTTCATGCTATTAGCAAAAATAATAACAAAAAACATCTTTGTCTCTTTATTTTATACTTTTCACTTAATATTTGACAATGATCTTACTACATAAGTTTCTCATGGAGAGTAAGTTTTTTGACAATTGAAACTCATAGTTAAGTTTTCTTTTCTTTCTCAACACTAAAACTAATTTGAAAAAACAAAGTAGAATTCTTCCTAGTTTGATTTAACTTAGGGTGTCAAGATTTTATACTTTTTCAAAAATTGCCCATATATGATCAAACATCTAGGTGCTTTATTTATTAAGTTATTGTCCCAGAATTTTAGTACAGTCAATGGAGTTCTTTTTCTAAATAAAGATGTGAATGAGTTTATAGCAATGTCGCCCTTGTTCTTGAAGTACAATGCAGTGTTTCAGGTTTTATTTTGGTTTCTCTTTTTATTGCATGATGGATTACGGGCATCAAATCTCTACTGCCTGTTTTTCCAGAATATCATTCTGCTTTTGGTTCAGTCACTATCCTTTTTCTTTGCTTTTTTTTTGTTGCTTGTGATCTGAATATTCTGAAGTTCATGCCTAGGTTCTTTGATATGTTTCGGTAGCTATGGTCTGATGATCCTCTAACATCTCCTTGTTTGCCCTTGTGTTTTGGTGCACTGCAGAAAAGAGCAAGGAGGAGATGCAGAAGCTGAATTCATGCGGGTATGTTATCCTATAATCCATAAACAAGCTCCATAGTTGTCAACTTGTCATCGGAAAAAGATCTACTTCTTCACATTTATACTTTAGTTTGTATTAGTCCCATTTTTGCATTTGAAATGGTGTTCATCTGCATACTGGCTGCCCTGTTACTGTGATTGCTCGAGTTACGTCGTTCCTTCTTAATACAACAAATAATAATAAGCATAAAAAGAAGGGGCCTCCCATGGAAAGCATTTTTTGTGCTGAAAATTAATACAATGACCTACAGGTTACATGTGCATATTCTCAAAATATGGCCCCTCCTGAGAGGAGGAAACAAGAAAATATTCCATTAATTTAAGAAAACGTTATCAATATCCTAAAATTTAAATATCCATAAATTTTATTTTTTAATAAAACATAAAAATGGTAGATTGGAAATGACCCGATTAATTCGATCATAGATTCGTCCTCTATTTTTGTTCAATTTTTTGACAATAAAAAGCCCATTATTCAAATAATCCAAAAAAATAAATAATAAAGGTTTTTTTTTTTTATATTCTCACCGAGAAAGAAAATTATATATATATATATATTTGAAATTATTAATGATTGAATATTGATTATTGAAATAAGATTTAGTAGAATATTGGTTATATATCCATTATATAAAGGATATATAATGAATCAAACTTACTACTTCTACTTAAATAAATGCAATTATAACATTATACTGGAATATTTTATCGGGAAGAAATGGTTAAGTTTTTAAACAAATTAATTATTTAGAAATTAATGATAAATTCGAATTTATCAACTTAAATAGAGTGGAGTAAATTTGTTAAAAGAAAAAATTGCAAAAAGCTTAACTGACATTTTTAGTAGGTGGATGACTTTGGTGTCCTACAATCTTTACTAGATTAATGAAAAAAAAAAAAGTGTGACTGAATTGTACCAAAATTTATAGCCAAACAGACCAATCAACTGGTATAAGGTAACAAAATTAAAGTGAAAAAAATGTGTGGAAAAGAAACACGTTTTGCGTACATTTCTCCTATAGGTGTTGTCCCTTTTAGAAGTGTCGAAAGACAAGTTAAAGTGACATGGAAGGGTGGAGGCATGTAGTTTTCCTTGCTGGACAATATTTGCGGTTTGGAACTTAGTGTTGTCAGGATCGTAATTTATTGAGTTTGAGTTAATACAGAATTAAATTTGATTTTGAATTTGATTTTAAATTTAAAATTTGAAATTCGATTCGAATTCGTTTAAATTTTTTTTTAACTCAAGTGCAACTCGAGACAAAAATTGAACTACTCAATTAATATGTAAAAGTAAGTTTAATTTTTATATTTGATAAAAAATTAATTATTTATATTTAAATTTAAATTTAATATATTTTATTAATTAAAATAATTAAAATATATTAAAATATAAAAATTCGATTAGACTCGTAAACTATTCAAATCGAGTATAAAAATATTTATACTCGATTCAATCGATAAATTAAATTATTTAAATTTAAGTTCGATTTAATAATAATCGATTTGAATTTTAAATTAAATTTAAATAATTTATAAATATTAATCTATTATTTACACTTTTAATTGATGTTTACGCTAGGAAAGATTATACTCGTCGGCTGGTTAGCACGAGTGTCGTGTCCAGTAAATGTTTCCCTTTATTAATTTTGAAGCTGGACATACTATCATTGAGTACGAGTCAATAGTTGTAAGGTTTAATATTTGATTGCTTATTAGACTTTCTAGCATGCGTTTGGTCATTGATACGGCTGATCGACCAAACTTAACATTAACTATTCGAAATTGACAAGATTATTTAACATAATTTTTTTGGATAAAATAATAAAATTTTTTTAACTTTATTATTTATTTAGATAAAATTTTAAAATTTAATTTATATCCAAATAAATTGTTAAATTTTAATTTGTATTTAAATAAGTAATAAAATAAATCAATTTTTTTATTTAAAATAAGAGTTTACTTAAATATAAATAAAAAATAAAAAATGATTTAAATATAATAAAAATATAAAAATTTATTTAAATAAAATAATAAAAATTTAAAGCTTCTTTTAGCATTTTAACCATAAAAGTGATACACTATATCATTAGTGCTGATAACTAGACGAATGCAAAATGATTTCGGCTCCATTTTTTATGCATAATATTTTATTTTTTAAAATTTGATTTGAATTTCAATTGATTTTTTTAAGTCTAATGGATTCTAATTGAGCTTTTATTAATTTTGTTCAACTTAGTTTATCTATTTTTAAATTTAAAATTTTAATGTTTTATTATTATTTTAAATAAATTTGAATAAATTTATATATAAATAATATTTTATTTTATAAAAATTTAAAAAATATAATTTGATTCTATTTAGATATTTTAAATTATTTACTTTATAATCCGAAATTCATCAAAATTAAAATATTTAATATTATATTCGAATCAAACCAAATAAAAAAATAAATCCAAATAAATCTAAACACTATAATTTTAAATCAATTTTTAATTTTTTCTTCATTTTAATATCATTTACACTAATTATTTTATTAGTGAAAAAAGTGATAATCTTATCATTAACGAAAATAAGTGGCCAATGCATCCCAATTGTGTGCTCATTTTTTTTATTTAAGAAAAAGATTGTATGAAATAATTACATTATATCAATATATTTTTTTACTCAAATCATATTATATGATCACATTATAAAAAATTTTATTTATTATTAAGTAATTAATTTATTATAATTAATATTATCATTTAATTATTACATATTATGTGTAATAAATAATTAATGTTTTAAATGATATAATCATGTGATATTATTTAAATAAAAGATATATATTAATATGATGTAATTATTTTATATAATTTTTTATAATAATAATTTTCTTAGATGGATATCTTAATTAAAAAAAAAAGTCATTCTGTCCCCAATCGAAAAATATAGATAGATCATAAACGGTTAAAAAAATCACTCTCCAATTAATGAGAATGTCTTCCAACGAACTTTAGAGACTTTACAACAAGATTTTTCTCTCTCCTTTCATTGTTTTTTTCTATATTATGTTTGGACGAGAGGAGGAAAAAAAAGTAATGAAAATAAAAAAATATTTTTTATTTGAATAAATTTTAATTTAAAAAAATAAATATTCAATAACTTTTAGTTTTTTTTATAATTTTTAATTTTTTTAATACTTCAATTTAAGAGAAAACTCAAAAAAAAGTTAAAAAATTTTATTTTTATTAAAAAATATTATATTTATATTTTTATTATGATATTAGATTTGATATATAACTTACATTTCTTATAAAAATAATTTTTTATGAATATTTTATATAGCATCATAATTTATAAATAATTTATGATTTTTTAAGTTTTTACAACAAAATAAATTAAATTATTGTTAGAATAAATTAAAAAGTTAAATTAAACATATAATTAAAAGTAAATTAATAATTAACTAATTAATCTTACCCTATTAAATATATTTAATTTTGTTTAGAAAGATTTATTTATGCAAATTAAGTAATATAAAGATACATTTGTATATGATATGTTATTTTATAAGAAAAAGTCATAATTAAAAAAATATTATAATAAATTTTTTTTCATTATTTATCTAAATAATAGTTGTTAAATTTTTTTATTAATTTTAACTATTTAGATAAAAAGTATATATATCTTTTCATTTTAAAGTTTTTTTTTATTAATATCTATCCCAAAACAACGTAAAGCTAAAAGCAGACAAAACTTTAGTGCCGTTTCAATTCTACATTAGTTTTCCCCTTTCTTCTTGACAAAATTTCTTGACACTTAGATCCCAAGCAAAACAAAAACTACGCGACTGATCGAAAATGACCAAAAACAGAGGAGACTCTGTGATTAATGTAACTAATCTGAAGCTCTTTATATTGCAGAGCTGACTTCGCCAAGCTCTGTTTTTTATGCGACAGGGAGGTTCATTCAGCCAACCAACTATTCAGCAAGCACTCTCGGTCACAGCTCTGTGATGCCTGTGAATCCCCTGTTTCCATTTTTTGTGAAACAGAACAATCTGTTTTTTGCTCAAGTTGTGACTAGGAAAACCATGACACTTCCTTTTCACATAATAGGAGGCCGATAGAAGAGTTTACTAGGTGTCCTTCGGTGACCCAGTTGATGAGTTTTCTTGGGTTTGAGAATTTGGGTAACAAAGCTCTGTTATTGAGTCATGAGAAACTTGGCTGTGGAGGTGGTAGTGAAGACAACGGGTCGTTGGATATGTTGAGTTAGGAAACTCTTATGATTTCTTGCTTTGACAATATGATTGTTTCGAGTGATCATGATAATGGGTTTAAGCCCACGGATGTTCCTCCTCAGCCCAAGTATCAAGTTGACCCTTTCCATTCTTTTGCATTTCTTATGTGTCTATGTTGGTTGGTTAGAAAATGTCCTTTTTATGAGTCCTATACTAGTGAAGAATTCCTAAACAGTGCTATGGAATTTTGGGGTTCTAATCAAATTTTAATTTTGATTTTTTTTTTTAGGAAATGATGTTGGTGACAGTTAGTAGGGTGATTAAACTTTTCATGTTCAAGTTCAATTAGATAACTTGATTTGATTGAGGTTTTGCTGCCTGTATTTAGGTTATTTTTGTTTAGAAATTACGGTACAAAAACATTTTGAATGAATTGTTCACCATTAAGTGCAAATTTCTTCGCTTTTGCTATATTTTGTTCCGGGGGAATGAGGCTTCATGGTGTTATATATTTGATGAAATTGTCTATTAACTATTGTGAATATATGAGATGGTTCATTGTATTGTTTTGGAATCAAAACCGCTATTCTTCTTCTGGACAACATAAAGAGGAGATACTTCATCAGCTTCGTGAACTGGCAAAATCAGAACCCACCCTCATCTTTGAAAAGACTGATTTTGAAGCCATTATTGGATTTCAGTCACTAATACCTAATACTGATAATTTGCCAGCCAGGAAGTGTGCATACCAAGTTGTAACAATGATACAGATCCAATTTCATTTCCTGCTTATGAGGTATGCATTTTCTTTTCTTATCCAATAGACTTGTTCGGTAGTTAGAGAGCTTCTTAAAATATGAGCTTTTGCCTTCTTCATTAACATTTTTACCAAAAATAAAGGGCTAATATATTTTCTCTTCAAGCAGTCAAGTGCACTACAGTGCTTAAGTGATGATGTTGAGATGGCGAATAAAGTATTGCTACCTTTTCACAATTAAGAAGCTATACTGAGGAAAGTGCTGTGGTTCCTGATAAACATCTAGATACTAATAGGAGTATACATGTGAATGATAGTCTTGGAGACCAACTACAACATTAAATTGCTGCTGAAACCATATCAGCACTTACAAAGATTGCTGTCCATGAGTTAAATAGCCAAGAGAGAGACTCTGCAATCTCCCGCTACAAGGAGAAAGAGAAAACAAGGCGGCATTGCTTCACTCTTTGTTATGTATTATGACCTCTTTAATCTGTATTCTTAACCTTAAAAAAAAGAAAAAAAAAACACCCATTAAACTACCAATTCAATGGTTTTTGTGAAGGTAGCTGCCACAGTAAAACACATGGTTTTGAGCTTGTGTAATCTGTCCAAAGTTTAATATGACTTGTTAAATCACCCATACCATTGTATTGTATATAATTCAATCGATCATGGTATTATAATCGATCAATGAGCTTTCTTTAACCTCTCAAAGCTTCATCCACATCTTGTTGTTCATTCTCTTGAGCAAAAACCTTTTTGTGGAACGTGACAGATATGATAAGCACATCAAGTATGAATCAAGAATGGTTCGAGCGGAAAGCAGGACAAGAATTAAGTTAAGGGTCGTTTTACGAAAGTGGAGCATTGAGATACTAGTAAATCACTATAACTTGGATCATTTTCGTTACTAGGAAATGTTTTCCTTTTGTTTATTCTTTTTTCCCGTTAGAAGCTAAGGCTTAGAATATAATAGGTTTCTACTTATAAAATTCATGAATTTTGAAATAGGGTTTTAGCTTTTCTACTTGTTATAATGAGTGTAACACTGAAACCTAAAGGCATTAGATATCAAAGCAGCACCATCGATCATGTAGGTATTAGTCATTCTTGTTCTTTTTATTTAGAAAATTTGTACTTTTTCTCTTGTCTAAGTGTGTGATTCTATGACCATTTTTTGGAACTTCTAAGCTTATAGTTTGTGGCAAAAAAATCAAAATGCCAAAAAGATATGAACTACCATTTTTGGAAAATTTTTTAACAAAATCAGGGCAATAAAATTAGGATTTATTGGCTAGGATGTTGTTTTGGGCCGAGTTTCGATGTTAAAAGGTGTTCTTGAAAAGACAAAAGAGGAAAAAGTTAGAGGCAAAGGTAAGAGTGTTCTCTTCAATTGCATTCCGATGTATAAGTTAGAAAGAGGTCGAAAGGAGAGAAAGATAGGAAATTAAGGTAAAAGGGAACTTGCCATGATAATGCCTGAATGTCTATATTTATAAATGAGAGGTAAGAGACAAATAAGAGACAATAATGACATGCAAACTGACGTGGTAATGAGTGTGTTAGGCTATATTTGTGCAAATGTCCAAATTACCCCTGGTTGTCTGCTAAAGGCTTCTAATGAGGGAAAAGATCAACATACCTTTTTTATCACTAAATGCCCCTAACATTTTGTCATCCACCAAATAGTCTAATTATCAGACTGTTGGGTATGTAGTTAAATGTATTTTGTACAGGTTGGCCAGGTGAAGGGAGACAATGTGAGATTTAATTTCCCATGGCCGACGTTGGTATAGAGGTCAATGTTAGGGGTAATTGACCTTGAACTATGATTTGACCTAGTAGGGGTTCGATCTTGTATGTGTGCCTTAGGTTAAGTCCACAGCTAGCTTGAAAGTTACCTAAATGTCATTTAATTGAGATGATCCGAGATCAGGATGGGAGTTTGTCCAATTAAAGTGGACTTAGATGTTTTTCTCTAAGAGTTGAATTTGGAATAGCCTATTTTAATTATTAGTGGGTGAACCATTTGATTCACTAAGTGGTTCAGGCTAGGGGATCTTTTTAGTTTGTGTAGTCTATCTTGGGGGAATCGTCCCAGTCTGGCCGATTTTGACCAGTTCTAGTGGCATTAATAAAGAGTGAGGTAGCTTGAGTGACAAAATCTAAACAAGAAAGACGAAAGATGTTTTTTCAATCTATGGCTTTGACACATGGCATAATCTGGCCGTCATTATCATGATATAAGCCATGGCTACAATAAAGGCTATTAAGGGCCTTCAATTTTCTACTTTTTTGCTTTTTTGTTCCTTATCCAATCTAGATTTTTCAACCTTAATAGCTTTTCTCTCTTTAACCTTATAGTTCTTTTTTTTTCATTTGCTCTCTCTACTTTTTTCGGTACGTTCTCTTTTAATCATGTTTTCTAGTTTTAATTCTAAGGAAGCTAGTAATTTCAAGGTAGAGCCTAGAAGAGGTTAGCATAGGAAATATGTGACCTAATCCTACCAGTCATCAAACGTCGAAACTATCAGAGGATGGCCTACTAGCTCAACCTTATGTCTAATGAGGGGCAGCAATGAAATGATGAGAATGCTCAGGCAATAGGAGAATAGGTCTTGAGCACGGAAGAGCTATGTGCTCAAATAGATTTTAAATTAGAGAATCTACCTTATTTCCCTATTTTTCAGGTCAATTGATCTTCTATGGTCTACTTTCTTTCATCATTGGCTGTTTCCCCTTCTAAGGTTTAGTCTCATCAGTTTTCTTCCTCTATTCTTTTACTCATAAATGTTCTCATCGTTTTTTCTATTCATTTTCAGTCAATTCTTGTTGACATCACCTTTTTCCCTAAGGGGTCTCTTCTTCCCTTTGCTTTCTCGGATGTTGTGGTGTTCTCAGCCATTACACCTTCTTGGAATCCTATTCCTATTGAAAAGTTTAAGTTTTTTAGCAATAAAAACTCTGATGACAAGAAAGGTTCCAAGGAAGAACAAGAGGAGAAGGGTGCCCCCAATGGAAAAGATGGTGACGAGAAGGGGAGTTCTTCTAAGTTGGACGAGTTGGTAGATGTTCCTATATATACTCCTTGTAACTTTGATATGAGTTCTAAAACATGATGAGGGAACTAAAAGGCAGGCTAATCCTGAGGATTGCCTTAACATGCGTTCAGCTCATCACATTTGTGCTCTGGTAATGAACTTTCATTTTTTTAAATAGGTGTTTAACGTATTAATATCGAACTCTTCATATCAGGTCATCGATAAACTGGAGCCACATTGACTCTAGGTATATTAGGATTCATTCATAGTCAGTCTAAGGTTTGCACTTCATTCTTTATTTATTTTAATTTTTAATTCTTAGAATTTAATAATCACTTAGCTTACCCCTAACTTTATACATACATAGTAGATTTTATTATTTTTTGTCAACACTTAGATATTCTTCTTGATCTCCCTCTATTTAAGAATTTCTTCATTAAAGGCACCTCAATAATAGAGGTGGTATTATGTAATAGTTTGGCCCAATTCAAAGCTATTTGTGGATTGCTCGAACTCTATAAAAAATAGAAACTGCTATTTCTTTACCTTCAAAAGCAAAAACCAAATAAAGATAATGAGACTGAGGTTGAGGTCGAGGCTGAGAGATAATAAAGGAGCCCAGTAATTTTATAAATATGCCAGTTGTATCTCCATCCTGAACTTATCAAATCAGGATAAAGTAATTGAGTACACTCATAGAAGGGAGCTCGTTATAAATGCCCATTAGTTGACCTTTCCTGAAGTAGTAAATGAGACAAAGTACTAGGATAGGTATGAGGTAACCTCGCATAATCTTTGTTTCATTTGATTATTTCTCTAACACTTAGTTTGGTTTTACAGAGATGACTACTAATAAAGGCTTCAACTTTCCCTATTCCAATATGAGCCCAGGCCCAAAAAGGCCTAGAGTAAAAAATTCCAACTTGAAGCCACCTTTCAATGAGAAAATAAGGTCTTCAACCCCACAATGGGTAAACAACTAAGTTTTTTAGGTTAGCCCTCATTTGTCAATAAAAAAAAAAAAAACCATAGCTCATCAGGAGCTTTTCTCAGTAACACCTTTTTTTACCAAGAAACCAAGGACCTTGGCCTCCTTCTCTACCTTAAAGAATCTTAAGTCTAGGGTATTAAGGCCAGCTCAAAAAAGATCTACATGTGGTTGGAGTACACCCATGCTAATAATCCAATAGAGAACCTCGATGTTGCCAGGAGGTTTTGCAAAGTCGTAATTTTTCCTATTGATAAGTATTACTTAACTATAGTTTAGTTTTTTCATTATATTTTATTTTTATTTTTGCTTAAGTCTAAGCTTGTCTGATATAGTCCATCAAAAAACTTCTACCTCAGCCTATTGATAACACCAACCAGGCCCTTTACCATACTTATCTTGTTATGGCTCACTTATTTAAAGCTGAAAAAGACTTGATCATTTTAAGTGAAGAGTACAAGAAGAGCTCAAATGCTATAGGCAATGTGAGGTCTAGTCTCAGTGTTTCTTATAAAAAAGAGGTTGAGTAGAGAAAGAAAATTGACAAGCTGACGGCCAAACTAGAGACTGTCCATAATTAAAAGACCTCAGCGAAATCTATGAGGTTGTAAGCTGAGCTAAAACTTAGTGACATTTAGGCTGAAATAGTCAGGCTGAGGTCAGAGTTGAAGGTTGAAAAAAAGAAAAAGAAAAGTTGAAAAAGAAAGCTATGGAGGACTTCAAGGCCTCTGATGAATTCCTCAAGCTCCAAGTAGAGTTTTTTATGGATAATATGCTGGGTGCCTTCAAGCTAGCCAAGGACAAGGTGCAATTCAAATTTGTCGACCTCAACATCAGTTTTTTATATTAATATCAATAATATCAAATCGAAACTTTTAAATTAGTCCGATAGGAGAAAAAAAAGGAAACTGATAAAGATAAAGCACTAGATGTCGAGCCTAAAGTTGCTTTGGGAATCAAGGTGAGAAGGGTAAGGCTATAAAGGTATAAGTCGATGTTGTTGTTGCTGATGATGATACAGGTGCCACTGTTGCTATTGCCAATGCTACTGATACTTAAATTTTTTTTACTTTTACAAATTTTTGTGAATTTTTGTTCAGGACTACAGATGTATAAGGTTGATTTTATTATAACCTCTGATAGAAATCACTCTACAAAAACTTCTGTCAATGACAATTCTTTGTACTTATTTGATCATTTAATGGAGAATTGAACATGTTTTGTTTAAATTTTAGTCCAGTTTTACTTTTTCTTTACTTATTTAAGCATAATTAACTCGGTCAACTTAGCTACTATTTGGTTTGGTACAAATTAATCCAAGTTTCAGCTCAATTTAAGTGAACTAAAAACTTATCTAAATGTCCAAGAATATCTCAAATTAACTTGAAAATCTAAATCTCATATGGGATTTTATTAAATCGATTAAGGTCTCAGCTTAGAGACTAAAACATTGGTATGATCTTATTATTTTAGGTTAGATATATACATGAACATTGTCAAATGAACATAATCATATGGCTTCATTGATTTTGGATTACAAATGTGAGCTCGATATACACCGTCAAATTATTTGCATTCCACGTCCTTGGAATGATATTACTATTCATTTCTTATAGCTTATAAGTCGTATCATGGATGACTTCTTCAATTACATATGGTCTTCCCAGGTTAAAGCTAATTTGCCATCTCGATCGTCAATTCCTAAAGCTTTAACCTTCTTAAGTATTGGGTCATCCTTCATGATGTTCTTACATTAGACTTTTTTGTTATAATAGCTAGATACCCTTTGTTGGTAAGCCGTTATTTGTGTTAGAGCCATGTCTCTTTATTCTTTAATGAGATTTAGGTCAGCTCTTAGGGCTTTTTGATTTCTATCTTTTAATTCTAACTCGATTCTTATACTTTAAAGATCAATCTTAATAAGTACCACGATTTTCGTTCCAAATGCAAGGTGAAGCAAAGTTTCTCCTATAGATACCTTAATGGTCATCCTCAAGGCCCATAATACCTCAAGGAGTTCATCGATCCACTTCCCTTTCGTCTCATCTAATCTCTTTTTCAAGACTTCTAATATTGCCTTATTTGTAGCCTCAACTTGTCTATTGGAATGTGGGTAGGCGATTGACGTGAATATTAGATCAATGTGAAGGTTTGAACACCATTATCTGAACCTTGAATTTTTGAATTGTTTGTCATTAGCCATTATTATAGATCGAGGTAAGTTGAATCTATAAATTATGTTCTTTCATTTGAATTTCTAAACTTTGACCTTCGTTATAATGGCCAAGGTTTCAACTTCAAGCCACTTTATGAAATAGTCTACCACTACTAAAATGAATTTTCTTGGACTTACGACTGGGTGAATGGTCCAAAAACATCTACTCCCCACTACATGAAAGGTCAAGGACTAACGATGGGAATGAGTTTGGTCAACAAGAAATGTTGTATGTAGGCAAATCTCTCGTATTTATCGTATCTTTTAACTAGGTCGATTGTATCTCTTCTAATTGTCGACCAATAGTAGCCTTACCTGAGTATTTGTAGGCTAATGATCGAAATCCAAGGTGGTTTCCTCATATTCTTTCATGAATTTCTCGCAGAATGTAGTTTGTTTCTTTATCATCCATATATCTTAGATAACATAAGCTAAAAGATCTTTTGTATAATTTTTCATTGATCGTTGTGTATAATGAACCTTCTTCATTAATGCTTTAGTTCAGACCCTATCTTCGGATAACTCTTCTATGGTCAGGTATGTCTTAATTAGGTCATCCAAGTTTTTTTTTCATGATTTATCTTACAAGCTTTTTTTCGATGCTTTTCTATATCAGTTCTTCCACTAAGACTTGATTTAAACTTTGTCGTTATTCTTGAGGCTAGCTTAGATAGGGAGTCTGCCAGTAAATTTTTAGACCTTAGTGTATTTCTTACCTCGATTTTCTTAAAATCGATGACAAAAGCCAATGCTTTATCAAGATATCTCAGAATCTCTTCCCTCAAGCTTCAAACTTCTCATTTATCTGATCAACTACTAAGTAAGAGTTGTTATACACAATTATATGCTATACACTTAGCTAGGCTACCAATCTTATATCGACTATCAGTGCATCATATTCTGTCTTATTATTGGATGCCTTGAATCTCAAGGCGTACTGATCTTGTAGTCTTTTCGGACTAATTAGAATGAGTTCAAATCTTTCGTTGTGGCTCATGCCGATTCATAAACAAAGCATTTCCAGCTTTTTTTGTTTGGAGCTTCTTCATTTTTTTAAGCTATTCATTAAGATAGGCTGAGGTAACCCTTACAAAAAGTTTACTAACACCTGAGATTTCAGGGTCGATCTAAGAAGTATATGCAGGTCAAATTTACTAAGCTTTACTGTCACTTAATTAATCTTTATGATAATTTTAGCTTCTATAAGACCTGTCTCAATAGTCGATCTGTCAGTACGTGGATCGTCTAAGCATGAAAAAATGATCTGTGCTTTCTGGCTGAGGTGACAACCACATAAGCTATTTTTTTATACTGTTATAGTTTATCTCTAACCCTGTCAACACCTTACTTACAAAGTAGACTAGTATTTGTCTCCCTTCTTAATCTCGAACTAAGATCGAACTGATGGATTGGTCTGTGGTGACCAGATATAAATATAGAATCTTGCTAAACCTTAGCTTAGAGAGGATAGAAACTCTTTGAGTTCATAAAAAACTTTCTAACATTGAAGAATCCACCTAAAATTGGAGATGTTTCTAAAGATCTTGAAAAATGGTAGACATCATTCTACCAACCTAAACATGAACCTACTCAAGATGGCTATTCTTTCAGTTAGCCTTTGTAATTTTTTTACTGAAATTGATGCTTTCATATCCAAGATTGCCTGAACCTTTTCTGAGTTCACCTCTATCCCTTTCTTATTAATCATATAGCTAAGGATTTTGCCCCACATGACTCTAAAAATGCATTTATTCAGGTTAAGCCTTATTTTGTATTTTTTTCAATGTGTCAAAAGTCTCCCAAAGATTTTTTAAGTGCTTTGTCAAGTTTTTACTTTTGACTATCATGTTGTCTACATATACTTTTATATTGCGGTGAATCTAATTTTTAAAGATTTTGTTGACCAACCTTTAATAGGTTACCATCATATTTTTTGAGCCAAAGGGCATCACCTTATAACAATAAAGGCTTTTCTCAGTGATGAAAGTTGTTTTCTCCTTGTCTTCCTTCAACATCATGGTTTGGTTATAGCTAAAGTAGCCATCCATAAAGGTGACAAAACCATGCTTGGCATTATCATCCATTAGTCGATCTATGCTAGGGAAAGGAAAATCATCATTTGAACATGCTTTATTCAGGTTGGTAAAGTCAACACATTTTTAATTTTCATTGTGCTTTTTGACTATGATTGCATTGGCTATCCATTCAAGGTAATAAACCTTCATGATGAAGCCTACTTACAATAATCTATCAACATTTTTCTCAATAGCAAAAGTTCTCTTTTTGTCAAACTAGTTTCACATCAAGATTGGTGTACGGACCATTAACTCGGTGTCGATTCTGGGCATATTGGACAATATCCAAGTGAAGAGGTTGACGTTATTTCTCAAAAATTGAATTAACTATTTTTTGTGCTTAAGTTTAGTTTTGATATGCATATATTTTTCAAAGTTATTATCCTAGAATGGTATAGCTATGAGATTTTCATCGATTTAGGTCAATTTTTATCCAAGTCAGGTTTTTAGTTAATTATTTCTTTCTATTCAGTTAGGTCAAGATTACTTTCTGTAAAGATAGATCCAGATGTGATGATTAGTATGTTATTGTTACTAATTAGAATATATGGTTGAATTAGTAGGTATTTTTTCATTTCAGACTTTGTTTTGGCTAGCATATTAGCTTAGTCCAAATAACATGTAATTGTTTTTGCTGACTTAAGAGCTCGATCATCTTCAAAATCACTTCAAAAATTTTAAAAATGAAACAAAAGGTGTGTTCTATTTGAGCTTAAGAGCTCATGGTAGCTTAAGAGCACAATTTTGTCAGGTTGATCTTATATTGTATGTTCTTGCTCTTACTTTTTTCTTTTCCTTGGTTTTTGTATCTTGTCTTTCTTCAATGTTCTTGGACTTGACTGAGTTGCTAGTCTACCTTTTAGTCTGTCCTTTCATTATTGTGACATAACACTGTTGTGCGATAGATTGAACTCCCTTTACCTTTCTGACCCTTTGAGTTGTTGAAAATTTTATTTTTAGATAAGGAGCTAAGCCTATAAGCCATATAATAAATTGACTAGGTTGACCTAATATCATATTGTAAGTAAATGAGATGTTTACAACCATGAACTTTATGACCAAGGTGATCGTTCTCAGTTTCATTTCTACAAAGATTGGTAATTTAATAGTATCTTTTACTAGCACTTGCTTATTCTTAAATCCTACTAGGGTTGTAGTGATCAGATGCAACTAGTCTTTCTTGATTTTCATTTTCTTCATGGTGCTATAATACATGACATTAGTTGAACTCCTATTGTCAAATAGGACCCTCTTGATCACGTAGATATATACTACAAATGTAATTACAATGGTATCGTCATGGGGTATTGGATTCTTTTCAGATCTTTCAAGCTAAATGAGATCAGTTTATCTTTTTAGTCTTTTTTTCTTCACCGAAAAACCAACGGCCATGATCATACCTGGGTTAGACTTTCTTTTGGTCGAGGTCGAGCTCCCTTTAGTAATTACATTAATCATTCCAATGACTAGCCATTTATTTTCAGCTCAACCTTTTTCTTATGTTAGCTCATCTCTTCAGGCTTCTTTTCTTTTGGTTTCTTCTGGCTTCCTCTCTCTATCTCTTGTGTATTTTTTTCGATCCTGTCTATAATTCGATCCGATTTGTCTTTGTCTTTTTGGTCCACAAACCTTTTCAATTGACCTATTTTGATTAATGCTTTAATCTTATTTTTAGGTTGACATAATCTTCAATGTTGTGGCCTATATCCCTATGAAAGTCACATCTTTTGATAGGATCATTTCTTGTATTCTACCTCAGTGGCTCTGGCCATTTGAGCTCTAGATTTATTTTGATTTGCATCAGAATCCTTTCTCATAAGGTATTCAGTATAATATAACTTCTTTCATCGCTAGGGCTTTAGGCCCTATGCTATCTTCCTTTTAAGAAAAGATTGTAAAAATCTTTACTTTTCTTACGACTAAAGATAGGGGATGAGCTTCTCTCACTTTAGTCACCAAAGAAGGGGATAACCTCTTTCGCCTTAGTTATTTCTCATTATAGTTTTAGCATTTATATATTTTTCAGCTACAAGTAGGACATCGACCAGAGTCTTAGGTGGCTCTAATGACAAGGTCAGCTTTATGTGGTATTCTTTGTCATTGAGTCCACTTGTTAAGGTGATTACAATGACCACTTGTTCCAGGTCTTTTACCTATAAAGCTTCTACATAAAACACCTAACATAGTTTTTTAGGGATTCATTACAGCCTTGGTGGATTGACATCAAGCTGAACGTTGTATTCTTTAGTCTTTAACTGCTCACAAATCGGGACAGGAAGGAATGGCTAAGGTCTTTGAATGTTGTAATTGATCTCGATTTCAAATTGCTATACCAAGATCGAGTTGCGTCCTTGAGGGTGGTAGCAAAGCCCTTACACATCAAACCTTCATTTGCACCCTGCATAGTCATATTAGTTTTATAAATTTTAGATGATTAAAGGGATCAAAAGTATCATCATAAGTTTCTAAGGTCGACATTTTGAACCTTTTCGAAGGTATAGCTCTGTCAATCTCTTTGGTAAAAGGTGAGGTTTCCAAAAATTTGAACTTGTCCTCGAAAGCTAATGTTTTTGCAATCAGCTTTTTCTCTATAGCCTACATTTGAGCTTTTAAATCTTATTCGATTGGGGTTTGGGATTTGTTTGTTTGAATATTTGGGTCGTGACATGTGTCGAGTTATGACTGCAACAGTGGCAAGCTAAGATGTTGTGCTCTTCTTCTCTAAAGGTCGAGAAAGCTTCCATCTCTTCACAACTTAGTGGCTTTTCTGTAGCTTGTCAGCCAAAAGTAACTAGGTTAAGCACTTTCAAAGTCTATGGTGGGGTTATAGTTTGCAACATCTGTTTAAGGGCTTGTATTTGTTCAGTCAAGGCCTAAAATTATTCCATGGTCAAACCAACTTGTTATGGGACAAGTCAGTTTAACTGTTGGTTGTTGTGTGTTTCCATTCCAACTGAGACGGTGGTCTTTCCTTCCTCCAAAGTTCTCTTCCAAAGTGGCATCTAATTGAATAGAAAAAGGGTCCCTTACCTAGCATGCTAAATATTTGTGTCGAGCTTTGATTTAAAGGTGTACCTAAAAAGACAAAAGTGGAAAGCGGTTAAAGGTAAAAATAAAGGGTGTTCTTTGCGTTTGCATTCCAATGTGTAAGTTAGAGAAGAGGTTGGAATGAGAGAAAGATAGGAAATTAAGGTAAGAGGGAAATTGCCATGATAATGTTTGGATGTCTATATTTATAGATAAGAGGCAGGGGATCGATAGAGGACAATAATGACGTGGTTGAGTTGATGTGACACTGAACATGTTAGCCCAACCTAACATGTCAAGTTAGCACAGATGTCTGAATTACCCCTGACTGTATGCCAAGGGCTTTTAATAAAGGAAAAAACCAACATACATGTTTTACCACTAAATGCCCCCAACAGATTGATTACTGAAATGCTGGTTTGCAGCCATATTAGTAAAAGTTCTGTTTTCCTTATTTTCCTTGTAACTCTTCTTTCTACACCACAGATTGCCAAATACTACATGGAATCTTGGATCTTTTGTCGTAGAAAATTTTTTATGCAAATAAAGAATGGTTGGGGAAATTGTGCATCCTGTATTCAGAATATTCAATGTTTACTGTAATGAGACACACTAACCAGCTTGGCTTCAAATTTCATCCAAAGCTAATTACATACCCATGTATTACAGCAAACCAAAAATTTCCAACTAAAGCTACGTAGGAATACTAAATACTAATACCAACAATGACTCCCCATCGACCTTCTTAACTCCATCTACCTTGATTTCTTGTGAAGGTTGAGAATGGCCAGTGCTACCAGCCCAAAGAAAACCACGGATCCTACCAAAGATAAAATTATTGCAGCAGTCATTTAGTGACAGAAGCCACTGAACAAATTGTACACCCTCTTCCATTGGACATGGGAGTTACCATCTTGGTCTAAGACCCTGACAGCAATTACTGCCCCATTAGCAGAAAACAGCAACCCCATTATGGTCATGTCTAGAATGACGAGAACTATTCCTGTTTTGTCTTTGGAAGTCCGGACTCCCATAGATGCAACCAGAGATGCTGTTGCTTATGAGAATGTTGTGGCATTTGATATGAGGAAATACTTAACAGAAAAGACACGACTGAATCAGGCACATGTTTCTTATCAGAATAAAATTATTATGATAGATTTTCAGTGTGAGGCTTTATATTGCCTTCAATTAACATCAAAACAGAGGTGATCTTTTGCAAGAAAAAACAATAAAAAATGAGGTTTATTAATCTACACTGGACTGAAAAAAAGAAAAAAAAGAAAGAATTGCAATGGTCATAGTATATCATTTGTTTAGAAAAATGCAAATGCAGAAAGAACGTAAATTGTAGTTGAACATACACATAAAACCTTAACCAAACTGAAAAGAAGAAAACCACACAAACGCAGGCATGTAGTGCCACTTAGTAGTAAGTAATAGGGACGTGCAATGTGGTCACGGTTTTTGAGATACTGACAGAAAGACTTTGTGTCCTTGTCAATGCCTGACAATATATCAAAAACCATTCCCACATTGCACCTCTCAAAACCATACCAACGTAAGGAGTAGCCCAAGAAGCTTTAACACCCCGTCACTGTATCCAACTCTCCTTTAACTCTCTACCACATTCACATTGCTCCCAACACCATCCATGTTTTCAGAGCTCTTTCTCTCTCTCAGTTTCAAAACAAAGAAGAAAAGGTTGAGCAAATGGAGAATGGTTTTGAGGTAGAAAGATTTGTTGGAGGGACGTTAAGGAGAGTGTGAATTATATTAGAGATGTTAAAGGGAGTGGACGTTAGAATCAATAAAGGAGGAAGTTGGGGTTGCATTGAAGAGGAAACTAGGCATTTTGGCTTTGTGTATTAAATAAGGGGAGTGACTGAATACATAAAACGAGTTTGTTTGCTTGAAATTGGTGTTTATGGAGTGGAGGTGGTACGAGTAGTTCACTACAGGAGAATAGATCTTTAGTGATCTTTTTTTTTTTTCATATTTAATGGCGTTTATAAATGCCATTATATAATTTGCGATTTTTGTCAAAAACGTTATTAAAAGTGCCGGTTATACTCACGTCAGGAAAATAACAGTGTTTAAAAAAAAGGCCACAAATTTAGTGGTGTTTATGTCTAAAACTGCTAAATTTACTAATTTAATAACGTTTGTATCAAGAAATGCAGCTAATTTAACAGCACTTTTGCATACAACTTTGCTAAATGAGGAAATTTACTTTTTTTTTTTCAAAAGTTACTACTATAATTAAATAAAAAATAGATAACTATTTTTAAAATCATAAAACGAATTTAAATTCATAATCTAAATATTATAAATATTTAAATATCCAAATACATAATTTGTTTTAGTATACATGTAATACAAAGTTTAATACATTAGCATTCAAATTGTTTTAGTACATTAACTAGAAATTTAAAATGTATGAAATTGATGACCACTTAGATTTAGAGCACTACCATTTGATGAAATGTTTTTTCCACCACAATCACTAGCTTGCTCAAAAACTTATTGAAAAAAGTAAAACAAGTTTTTACACGTAATAATAAGCTATTTCTAATATTAAAAAAATATAAATAGTTACTAAATATAATACCTGAGTTAGTGAACCACCTAGATTGTTCCCTAGAAATTGTTGTTATACAAAATTCATAAGAGTATTGAATCGATCATACAACTACTTACACTCCGCATCCATTTTAGCACGCTCTTCAACTCTTTTTGCTTCTATTTGCTACACACGTCGTTGCATACTTTGCAACCTCTCTCTCAATATTGATATTTCTTATGAAAATTGACTTGGTGAGAATGTAAATTGCTAAGAGCTATTTTCATAGTAGTTAGATGGTGTTAGACCCAATCTAAGGCTTAGACCTATTCATGTCTTTCTTTTCCAATAACGTCTATGAAAATTTGATCTTTCAATTCTTGCATGTTGACAGAACAATCTGATGCTGCTTCAATTTCAATGGTCATTTTTTTTTTTGTTTTCTCTTGTAAATTAATCGAATAAACCTATCAAGTTTAATAATTAACTCATAATAAATTTAAAATAGTAAATATTTACACCCTATATAAAACGAATCAAAAAAATTACCATAATTTCTTATGCTTCGACATTCAGGTAAGATCCATCTTTTTTATGTTGGCTAATCGAAAAAGTTTTGCATGTTCAATTTTTTCATCCAATTCAACCTCCTACATAAAAATACTATTTAACATTTGTTAAACACATATCGACCATAACTTATTTATGCGTATCAAGTATGGAAATAATGATTGGACACATTTAATATAATGTAATAAGAGCTATCTAAACTATTAAAACTAAACAATAATTGTAAATTTTGCATTTTTGCCTTTTAATATTACAAAAAGTTCAAAACAAACATAAATCGTAACTTATTCATACATATCAAATCGTGAAAAATAAATTTCATTATTTTGACAAGTTTAATATCATGTATTGAAGTTATCTAAACTATTAAAACATAATATAACTATAAAATTATATTTTTACTCTTTAATGGCTTAACAAAGTCTTAAAAAGATATAAACGATAATATTTTCATACATATCAGCAGTGAAAACCAAGTTCAATCATTCGAACAAGTTTAATATTATGTATTGAAGCTATCTAAAATGTTAAAACAAAATAATAAAGACAAATTTGCATTTTGGCCTTTTAATGGTAAAAGAAAATGCTAAAACAAACATAAACGGTAACTTTTTCACATATATCAATCGTGAAAATCAAGTTCAATAATTTGGAAAAGTTTAATATAATATATCTAAGCTATCCAAACTGTTAAAACGTAAAAATAATTGCAAAATGATATTTTTACCCTTTAACAGCATAACAAAGTCCTAAAAAGACATAAACAGTAACTTTTTCGCACTTATCAATCATGGAAACCAAGTTCAATTATCCAGACAAGTTTAATATTATGTATTAAAACTATCTAAACTATTTAAAACAAAATACTAAATACAAATTTACATTTTGACTTTTTAACAGCACAAAAAAAATCTTAGACATAAACGATAATTTTTTTACACATATTAACCGTGCAAACTAAGTTGAATCATTCAAACAAATTTAATATCATTTATTGAAGCTATCTAAACTATTTAAAACAAAATAATAAAAGCAAATTTGCATTTTGGCATTTTAACAGCACAAAAAGTGTTAAATAGACATAAACAATAACTTTGTCACGCATCAATTATCGAAACCAAGTTTCAATCATTCCGATCAAGGCATGAAAAAAAATGTGAATGATGAGAGTAAGGCCTCTCCTAGACAAAGTCACTCCTGATTACTAGATTTGGAGAGTAAAGTGACTCAAAGACATGATGCTCCCTCCTTAATGATGGTTCACATCAATTAGCTACTTTTCAATAGAAGTGCAATTATTAAAAGTTGAGCTTGTTAGAAAAGAATTAAAAGTTGAAAAAAAGAAATAAGAAGAGAAAATCTAAGACTTTGTGAAAAAATGGGACAATTGAAATACAAAGCGAATGAGATACGGCTAACAATGATTTAAAAGATCTACACCAAGAAAATAAGAGATTACGAGTCTAATTTAAGATTGAAAAAGTTACCAAGTCTTACCTTAATCGACAACATAAAAGGGATAAGCTCTAAGAGGAAATGAACCAATGAGAAGGTAAAGCTCAAGAAAAGAAAGAAAAGGTCATCAAAATTTCTCAAGAAAGCCAGAATTGAGAGGGATTATACTTTACAACTTTGGCAAATTTGGTTAAATGCAAAAAAAAAAAAAAGGAAAAGTTGAAGGTTATGCTCACAAAAAGAGAAAAAAGCACCTTGAAGTACTAAAAAAAAATCACTTTACCAAGTGATCCAAGGGTTGGAGCTGCAACTATAAGATCATAAAAACCATATTTTAGCAATAATAGATGAGTGGCAAAGAAGAAAAAAGGATTAGATCTTCACATATAATTCAAAAAAAAGATGCCCATATGAAATGGAGAGTAGAAAGCTTAGGGAGGTAACAGTACATAGAGCACTTGATCAGTCAAGTTTACAAGGCAATAAAAAAGGCATGGGAGATGGTTAAAAAGGTAGAGATGTTAAAAAGAGAAGTCAATCCCATAAAAGAATATGGACAACGTCTAGTGAACTTTTTGGACTAGGCCAAAGATCATTATGAACAAGTCAAACATTTCTATGAATATAATTCTAGGATGATAAATCTCATGAAGCAAAAGTTGTATAGAATCAATGAAAATTTCTAGCATTGAAATTCATCCAAAAGCAAATATCTCTCACTTGCATTCTTGCATCATGTGCACCATTTTTAACCATATTCTTTTTTTAAAAAATCACAAAAAGAAGTTTAAAAAATAAAATTTTCAATGCATAGCATTCTAATTTTTAAAAAATTTATGATAATAAAAGTTCAAGAATAGCTTGCCCATCAAAAATTTTGACTTAACCTATTTGTCATTTATACAACACTAGAGATCAAACAAGAATCATGAAACAAGAATAGGCTAGTCAATTTGAGAAGATTGAAAAAGCTTAAAGGAACTAAAATGGGATCTTAGTAAGATAATGGGCATGCTTAAGAATTTTGACAAAGGAAAAGTGACATAAAGAAACCCTAACTTTCATGAGCAATCACCGAGCATAGTGAATTCTATAGACCCTCCAAGGTTTGAGCCACGACCAACCCAACCTTTTCAAGGAGGCAAAGTGCAAATTCTTACTCCTTGAGGATATTCTTATCCTTATCTAAGAATGACATCTACACTTACACCAAAATAGTTTTAAAATTTCATTAATCCCATCATGGTAGAAAAATCATCCGAGCTAATCTTAATTCTTGACTTGGATGATCCTAAGGAAAGAAAAAAGCTAGGGATAAAGACATCAAAGAAATTGAAAAATACCAGTGCTCAACAAAAGATGAAATTATTAGAAGAAAAAAATTAGGGACATAGAGGGAATGTATTTTTATGGCTCCACAGACACAACTAAGCTTTATTTAAGTCCAGACGTTGTCATTCCACCTAAATTCAAGGTCTCTGAAATCAAAAAATATGATGACACAAAATACCTAATGACTCATGTCACCATGTTGTAAAATGGTGGCATATGCTCGTGACGAGAAACTGTTAATGCATGTATTTTAGGATAGTCTTCTAGGTTCTACAACTAGATGGTATGTTTAACTAGATAAAACTCATATTCATTCTTAGAAGGAGTCTACGAGGGATTCTTTATACAATATCGATATGTCATAAATCTAACTTCAAATCATCTATCTCTACAAAGCATGAAAAAAAGATAATAAAAAATTTTAAAGAGTATGCATAGAGCTAAAGAGATATGATCATACAAGTACAACCTTTTCTCACTGAGAAAAAAATAATTGTCTTATTTGTGAATACTCTGAAAGTACTTTACTATGAAAGACTAATAGGTAATACAACTAAGAACTTTACAGATATGGTGATATCATGTGAGATTATTGATAATAACATAAAAAAATAAGCTTAATGTAGGAGAGATAAGTAGACCAAAGAAAAACAGAGCTTTCAAGAAGAAAAAAAATGAAGCCCAAGCAATGAACTATGTGGGACAACAATTCAAAGGTTTCACTCTATACCCTACACCAATGTATCAAACCCATTACCCTTTTATAAATAATGTCACATCCATCCCTCATCTGTATTAACTACTATAATAACCAGCTTATCCATCTCATTTTTAACGATCATTTTAGACATCTACCTATTCATACAACCGTCCTACTGCATTTACTAGACCAAAATAGAGATCTAATCTAAGTAATGGTCTAAGAGCCTTAAGAAATAGCAAAAAAAATCATTTTTGACCCTATCTTTATGACATATACAGATTTGTACTCTCGACTTATTGAGAAACATTTACTGGCCCCTGTTATTTTTGAACCTTTGAAACTTCTGTTTCCCAAATTATATGATCTTAATGCGTATTTTGATTATCATTATGGAAACCCGAGCCATTTTATAAAAAACTACACTACTTTAAAGCGTAAAATGCAAGGTTTAATCAATAAAAAGGTGTTAAACTTTGATACCAGCCAATGAGAGAATTCAAATGTTAATGAAAACCCTCTAACCAAATCATACTAGATCATTAATAAATGCTTTAATTAATGGGCAAGCAAATTATATGTTCCCAAATTATATGATCTTAATGCGTATTTTGATTATCATTATGGAAACCCGAGCCATTTTAATAAAAAACTACACTACTTTAAAGCGTAAAATGCAAGGTTTAATCAATAAAAAGGTGTTAAACTTTGATACCAGCCAATGAGAGAATTCAAATGTTAATGAAAACCCTCTATCAAACCATACTAGATCATTAATAAATGCTTTAATTAATGGGCAAGCAAGCTACGTGAAGAAGGGGATAGATGAAGTTAAAACTCTTATGGCTAAGGTGTTTTAAAACCGTAGTCAAGGCTGATATGTTGAAGTCAATAGAGCCTTAAAATTACTCTAAAATGATTAACTCAACTGAGAGCTACGACTATTACAAAGATGCTTTGGGGCATTTTATCGATAGTTCGACCAATTTCGTTAAGAGGTACAGAAGTTGATGGATATAGGTCGAATAATTTTACAAAGAAAGAGAAGATTTGATGAAAGCCTCAGTGTCTATCATTGACTCAAAAAATAAGTTTATGCATGAAATAATAATGATCTATTATGATGTAAAATTGACCATAAGGTTAGAAAAGCCCATCTCTCGACCAACGGTGATGATTAAAGTTTCTAATTTTTTCTCATACTAGAATGATAAAGTAGTACTATGAAAGAAAAATTGTGACATTGTAGCTAATCCAAATACTACAAACATAAAGGGAGTAGGAGGTATAACCCAGAGTGAGAGATATTGCACTCCAAAAACACTAGAAAAAGTTAGAAAAAAAAAAAAGCAAAGGTCAAAGAAAAAGAGAAAAGTTAGAGTAATCTTGTGACAGTCCCTAATAAAGAATGCCAAAAGTTGGTATTTAAAAATGAAGCTTGTGAATTTTTAAAGTTAATAAAACATAGTGAGAATAGCGTGGTAGAATAGTTAAACAATATGCTAGCTAAAATTTTTCTATTGTCATTATTGCTAAGCTTAGAGTCACACTGTAATGCTTTACTAAAGGTGCTAAATCAAGCATATGTGTCTCATAATGTCTCTGTCAAATACATAAAATAGTTTGTTGACAATCTGGTAATCTCAAACTATATCTTTTTTAGTAATGAAGAGATTCCTCTTGAAAGTTAAAAAGTACAAAGGCTCTTCACATTATTATAAAATGTAAGAGTCATATAATGGCTAAGGTTCTGATCGATAATGGTTCATCAATCAATGTTATGCTTATAACTACTTTGGCAAAATTACTTGTTGATAGATCTCACATGAAGCCTAGTCACATGGTAGTTTGAGCCTTCGATGAAACCCGAAGAAAGGTGTTGAGAGATATAAAAATATCATTATAAATTGGCTTTTACACTTTTAATGTGAAATTCCAAGTTATGAATATCTCTCTCTTATACAGTTACTTATTGGGTAGGCTATGGATTCATATGGTAGGTGTTGTTCCATCCTCGTTGCACTAGAAAGTCAAATTCATCGTCGATGGAAAGCTTATGTGTATGGTAGAATAAGAAGATTTACCGATAACCCAACTGGTAAATACTCTTTATGTGAAAGTAGTAAATGAAGGCCTAGAATGCTTCTATAGATCTTTTGAGATTGTCAATGCTACATATGTAGCTGAAAGATCTAAATTATATTTATTGCACATGTATATGACTATTAAAATGGTCATCAAACAACTTACTAAAAAAGGATGGCAACTTAGCTAAACTTGGAAAAAATCTACAAAAAATCATGACGCCATCAGTAATTTATGAAAAATAAGATAGATTCGGCTTGGGTTATAAACTAACAAAAGGGGACACAATGAAAATCATAAATGAGAAAAAAGAAAAGAAAATGGCTAATCTTGAAAAGTATGAGCTAGAGTTGGAGTCGATAGTCATTCCTTACCTCTATGACTCTTTCCATACAAAAAGATATATTTACATAAATTCACTTAAAGCCCTAAGTGCAAAATTGATGGAAGATTTTGTTTAAGCTGGCCATTCAAGTGGTGGATGATGAAGAAAAAAAAAGCTAAGATAAAGAATTGTTCATGCGTCCTTACCCTCTGAATTTTGAGCTAAATAATTGAATTGTCATATAGCTGTATGTTGTCTTTAAAACTTCTGAAAAGTAATGTGTTATGAAACTTTAAATCTCTAATTGCTCTTTACAAGCATTAGGAGATCATTTGTAGAGTGTTTATGTTTACCATTTTAATAAAAGACTTAGAAAATGTGTCTATATTTCTTCTATTTGTTTTCACTTTCATTCATTCGATCCATTTCTCTTTTCATTTTCTTGCCATTTCATTTTTAGGTGCCAATATTCTTTTTATCTTACACATTTGCAGGTTCTCAAATAATGAACACGAAGATAATCATAACAATAATCTTGGATTTGATTTTGAAAACCCAATTTATGTTGACGAACTTGATAACGAAAAAGATTCTGATAATTACACACTGCCTCTTGATTTGTTAAAACTAATAGAACACAAAATTAAGCCAATTGAGCCTCACTAGAAAATTACCAAATTAGTGAATTTAGGGGAAGATAAAAATAAAAGAGAGGTAAAAGTTGGTACATCCATTTCACAAGCTGACAAGCAAAGGCTAGAAAAACTATTTCGAGAATAAGTGGATGTGTTTTTATGGTTTTATCAAGATATGTCAGGACTTAGTACTAATATTGTAGAGCACAAATTACGTGCATGGCAGAATAAGAAGATTTACTGATAACCTAACTAGTAAATACTCTTTATAAGAAAGTAGTAAATGAAGGCCTAGAATGCTTCTATATATCTTTTAAGATTGCCAATGCTACATATATAGCTAAATGATCTAAATTATATTTATTGCACATGTATATGACTATTAAAATGGTCATCAAACAATTTACTAAAAAAGGATGGCAACTTAGCTAAACTTGGAAGAAATCTACAAAAAATCATGACGCCATCAGTAATTTATGAAAAATAAGACAGATTCGGCATAGGTTATAAACTGACAAAAGGGGACACAATGAAAATCATAAATGAGAAAAAAAGAAAAAAAAATGGCTAATCTTGAAAAGTATGAGCTAGAGTTGGAGTCGATAGTCATTCCTTACCTTTATGACTCTTTCCATACAAAAAAAAATGTATTTACACAAATTCACTTAAAGCCCTAAGTGCAAAATTGATGGAAGATTTTGTTTGAACTAGCCATTCAAGTGGTGAATGATGAAGAAAAAAAAAAGCCAAGATAAAGAATTGTTCATGCGTCATTACCCTTTGAATTTTGAGCTAAATAATTGAATTGTCATATAGCTGTATGTTGTCTTTAAAACTTTTGAAAAGTAATGTGTTATGGAACTTTAAATCTCTAATTGCTTTTTACAAGCATTAGGAGATCTTTTGTGGAGTGTTTATGTTTACCGTTTTAATAAAAGACTTAGAAAATGTGTCTATATTTCTTCTATTTGTTTTCACTTTCATTCATTCGATCCATTTCTCTTTTCATTTTCTTGCCATTTCATTTTTGGGTGCCAATATTCTTTTTATCTTACACATTTGCAGGTTCTCAAATAATGAACACGAAGATAATCATAACAATAATCTCGGATTTGATGTTGAAAACCCAATTTATGTTGATGAACTTGATAATGAAGAAGATTTTAATAATTTCACACTGCCTCTTGATTCGTTAAAACTAATAAAACATAAAATTAAGCCAATTGAGCCTCACCAGAAAATTACCAAATTAGTGAATTTAGGGGACGATAAAAATAAAAGAGAGGTAAAAGTTGGTACATCCATTTCACAAGCTGACAAGCAAAGGCTAGAAAAACTATTTTGAGAATAAGTGGATGTGTTTACATGGTCTTATCAAGATATGTCAGGACTTAGTACTAATATTGTAGAGCATAAATTACATGCATGGCAGAATAAGAAGATTTATCAATAACCCAACTGGTAAATACTCTTTATGTGAAAGTAGTAAATGAAGGCCTAGAATGCTTCTATAAATCTTTTGAGATTGTTAATGCTACATATGTAGCTGAAAGATCTAAATTATATTTATTGCACATGTATATGACTATTAAAATGGTCATCAAACAACTTACTAAAAAAGGATGGCAACTTAGCTAAACTTGGAAGAAATCTACAAAAAATCATGATGCCATCAATAATTTATGAAAAATAAGATAGATTCGGCTTGGGTTATAAATTGACAAAAGGGGACACAATGAAAATCATAAATGAAAAAAAAAGAAAAGAGAATGGCTAATCTTGAAATGTATGAGCTAGAGTTGGAGTCGATAGTCATTCCTTACCTCTATGACTCTTTCCATACAAAAAGATGTATTTACACAAATTCACTTAAAGCCCTAAGTGCAAAATTGGTGGAAGATTTTGTTTGAGCTGGCCATTCAAGTGGTGGATGATAAAGAAAAAAAAAGGCAAGATAAAGAATTGTTCATGCGTCCTTACCCTCTGAATTTTGAGCTAAATAATTGAATTGTCATATAGCTATATGTTGTCTTTAAAACTTCTGAAAAGTAATGTGTTATGGAACTTTAAATCTCTAATTGCTCTTTACAAGCATTAGGAGATCTTTTGTGGAGTGTTTATGTTTACCGTTTTAATAAAAGACTTAAAAAATGTGTCTATATTTCTTCTATTTATTTTCACTTTCATTCATTCGATCCATTTCTCTTTTCATTTTCTTGCCATTTCATTTTTGGGTGCCAATATTCTTTTTATCTTACACATTTGCAAGTTCTCAAATAATGAACACGAAGATAATCATAACAATAATCTCGGATTTGATTTTGAAAACTCAATTTATGTTGATGAACTTGATAACGAAGAAGATTTTGATAATTACACACTGTCTCTTGATTTGTTAAAACTAATAGAACACAAATTAAGCCAATTGAGCCTCACCAAAAAATTACCAAATTAGTGAATTTAGGGGACAATAAAAATAAAAGAGAGGTAAAAGTTGGTACATCCATTTCACAAGCTGAAAAGCAAAGGCTAGAAAAACTATTTCAAGAATAAGTGGATGTGTTTACATGGTCTTATCAAGATATGTTAGGACTTAGTACTAATATTGTAGAGCACAAATTGCTTTTGAAATTGAAATGCAAGCCAGTACAGCAAAAGCTAAGGCACATGAAGTCAAAAATGCTATTGAAAATTAAAAAAGAAGTAAAAAAGCAATTTGATGTTGGATTTTTAGATGTGGTAAAATATACAGAATGGGTAGCCAATATAGTGCCAATTTCCAAGAAAGACAAAAAAGTGAGAATGTGTGTTGATTATTGAAACCTGAATAGGGCGAGTATCAAAGATAACTTTTCTCTACCTCATATCGATACCCTAATGGAAAACACTACCAGGCATTCCATATTTTTTTTATAAATGGCTTTTCAGACTCCAATCAGATTAAGATGACTCAGAATAATATAAAGAAAATAACATTTATGACCGTGTGGGGCACGTTCTGTTACAAAGTCATGCCTTTTTGGTTAAAAAATGTTAGTGCTATTTATCAAAAAGCAATGATGACTCTCTTGTATGACATGATGCATAAAGAGATAAAAGTATATATGAATGACATGATTACAAAATCTTATGAAAGAGAAGATCATATAGTCAATCTCAAAAGGTTGTGAAACTAAATCCTGCCAAATGTATATTTGATGCTAAATCAGAAAAATCGTTAGGCTTTGTGGTCAGTGAAAAAAAAATCAAAGTAGATCTAGATAAGATACATGCTATTCATAACTTATCTCCTCTTCATACCTCGAAAGAAGTGAGAGGCTTTTTAGGAATATTGAATTATAATGCTTATTTTACCTCTTAACTTAGCTAAAAATGCGATCCTATTTTCAAGCTTTTTAGAAAACATGATCTAAGAGAATGGAATGATGAATGTCAAGAAGTTTTTGATATAGTCAAAGAATACTTGTCAAATCTATTTGTGTTGGTGTCGTCAGTTTCAAAAAACCCTTTGATTTTGTACTTAATAATACATAAAAATGCAATAGAATATGTGCTGGGGCAAAGAGATGAAAATAATAAGAAAGAATAAATAATTTATTACTTAAGCAAGAAATTCATTGATTATAAGTCTAAATATTCACCATTGGAGAAGATATGTTATGCATTGACCTAGACAGCTCAAAGGCTCAGACAATATATGCTTTATCACACTACTTGCTCATAGCAAAGTTGGATCCCATTAAGTATATCTTTGATAAGGCTTCATTGACAAGAAAAATAGTGCGGTGGCAAGTTATGCTTTTAGAATATGATATTATTTATGTAACTTAAAAGGCTATTAAACGGAGTGTAATACCCAAGTTCCTTGTCGATCGTATAGTTGAAGATTATAAGCCAATGAAACTAGATTTTCTTAATGAAGATGTGATAGCCATTAAAGAGAATGAACCTGTTAAAAAGTCTTGGAAAATGTATTTTAATGGAGCTGCTAATGCTTTGGGCCATGGTATTGGAGCAATTTTAATATCTCTCGATAGACACTATTATCCTATCATGGCTAGATTAAATTTCAATTGCACAAACAATGTGCCTGAATACAAGGCTTGTGTTATGGGCCTTCAAGCAGCAATTGAAAAAAAGATCAAAGTGTTAGATATATTTAGAGATTCATCTCTGATTATTTATCAATTACAAGGTGAATAGGAATGAGAGATTCTAAGTTGATCCAGTATCATAAATACATTTTTGAGTTGGTTAAGCAATTTAAAAAGATTTAGTTTGAGCATATGCCTAAAGAGGAAAACCAGATTGCTGATATACTAGCTATTTTTGCTGTAATGATCAGAATAGATGCAAATACCAAAATTCAACCCATCAAATTGGATGTGAATGATGTAATAGCACATTGCTAATGTGTCGAAGAAGAAATTGATAGGAAGCCATGGTATCATGACATTATGCAATACATTAAAAGTTAGCAATACCTAGAACATGTAACAAAATATGATAAAGGGACTATTAAAAGGCTAGCTATAGGTTTCTTCCTTGATGGAGATGTTCTCTATAAAAAAAGTCAAGATCAGGTACTCTTAAGTTGTATGAATGTAGTTAAAGCACAAAAGATTATTAAAGAAGTGCATGACAGGGTTTGTGGGGTATATATGGGTGGTCATATAATGGTTGGACAAATTATGAAGGTTGGCTATTAGTGGTTAATAATGGCAAGTGACTATAATGATTATGTTAAAAAATGTCATAAGTATTAGATTTATGCTGATAAGATTCACGTTCTTCTATCAGCATTGCACATTTTGGCTCTTCCATAGCCATTCTCTATGTGAGGCATGGATGTCATCAGTCCCATCACTCCAAAAGCTTCAAATAGGCATAGATTCACCTTTGTGATGATTAATTATTTTACAAAGTGAGTAGAAGTTGCAACGTATGCTAGCGTGACATGGTCGGTGGTATACAAATTCATAAAAAAAAATATGCAGATATAAGCTTTCAAATATGATTATTTTTTATAATACCAAAAACTTGAATAATAAAATGATGAATAAAGTATACATTCAATTCAAGATCCATCATCGTAATTCAGCACCATATCGTCTAAAGATGAATAAGGCAATAAAAGCCACAAACAAGAATATCAAAAGGATCTTGGAAAAAATTACTAATACTTATAAAGACTAGCATGATAAGTTACCTTTTGCCTTACATATTTATAGAACATTAGTTCGAACATTTACTAGGGCCACCCCGTTCTCTCCAGTCTATGGAATGGAAACTATGCTGTCAGTTGAAATAAAAATTCTCTTATTGAGAGTCTAATGAAAATCAAGTTAGAATAAATAGAATGGGTCCATAATCACTATGAGCAGTTGAACCTCATTGAAGGGAAAAAGCTTATAGCACTTTACCATGGTCAATTATATCATAAGAGAATGATAAGAGCACATAATAAAAAATTTGCCCATTTTGCTTTTGGGAAAGGAACTTAGTGCTAAAAAGGATTTTTCCAAATCAACATGATAATTGAGAAACACCAAATTAGGAAGGTCCATATGTGATGAAGAAAATCTTTTCTAGTAGGGCATTGATTTTGGTAAAAATAGAAAAACATGATTTACCTACTCTTATAAACTTAAATGCTATGAAAAGATACTTCGTTTCAGAAAAAAAAAAAGTAAGAAAAAAAATGACATATCTAAGCTAAAAACTTGAAATGTGGCTTTTATGTAAAAGAGAATCGTCATCAAGAGATGACTTCACAATATGAGGGCAAATGTAGTTTGACGAACTCTTAAGAATAAACAAAGTCATCTGTTTGAGTTTTGGAGAAAGAAATTGAATATTTTGTTCATGATTATCTTGTAATCATTACTTGGGTAACTTTGTTCCTACCCAAATACTTTTATTGCCATACATTTATTATCAATTTAATGAAATATACTTTTTTTTCCTTTGGGTATAATGCCTATCCATTCTTTTATATCAAATCATCATCTTTGTTCATTTGACAAATGAATAGGAGGAATGTGTGATTGCATTTTTTTGTCTTAAACTTTAAATGATAAAAAAAATAATAGCATAGAATATCTTAGCATTACTTTTTAAAATTCGATAAAGGTAGATGAAAAATAACAAGAAAAGCATGACAAGACATTGATGTTGCAAACTTATGAAAAAGAAAAATATTGTTAAGAAATAATATAATGGTCAAACGTTAAGAACAAATTGGTTTTATGGCAATTATTGAGAATTTTGATAAAAAAGCAAAAAGATAAGGGATTTCAAGAGCCTTTAACCATAATTGGAAATAAATGATTTTGATTGCATTACATATATTGCATCAGAGTACTCAGTACAAGCATCCATGAGCAGTTATAACAAGGACATGGACTTTTCATTTTCCTAATGAAAAACAAAGTTTTTATCTTCAGGTAAAAATAATAATCAAACAAGAGATTTCAAAAGAGAAAATTTTACTTGTTCAAAGATGAGAACTCGGTTTTGAGAAAAGATAAAAAAAATTTTTAAGTTGTTGAGCTTTTACTTAGATGAGTCTTTTTTAAGATGAAGAATTTTTTAAAGTTATTGAGCCTCTACCTAGAGAGAAATGAGTATTTTTCAAGAAGAAATTTTTTTAAAGTTATTGAGCGTCTACCTAGAATAGCCTTTTTCAATATGAAAATTTTTTAAAGTTTTTGAGCTTCTACCTAGATAAACCTTTTTCAAGATGAAAAATTTTTTAAAATTGTTGAGCCTCTGCCTAGAGACAGATGAGCCTTTTTCAAAATGAGATTTGTTTAAAGTTATTGTTGAGCCTCTACCTAGATAAGCCTTTTTCAAGATAAAATTTGTTTAAAGTTATTAAGCCTCTACCCAGATGAGCTTTTTTCAAGCTAAAAAATTTTTAAAGTCGCTAAGTCTTTACCTAAATGAGCATTTTTCAAGATAAAAATTTTGTTAAAGTTGTTGAGCTTCTACCTAGAGCAGGTTTTTTTCATATAAGAATTTTAAAGTTGTTGAGCCTCTACTTAAATTAGCCATTTTAAGTTTTTAAAAGTTGTCGAGCCTCGAGTAAAAGGAGCATTTCGATTTGATCTTTAAAGTTTTTTAGTTTTTAATGAGATAAGCCATTTGATTAGTTTAGATCAATTAGGGAAAAAAAATCTCTTTAGACTCCGAACAAAATTGTTATTTTTATCTTTGCCCTATTTTTTATTCTCAACAATGCATAAAAAGCGACAACTATAGACACCAAATTTGTCTAAATTTTTGTTTAAATTTTTTGGTTCTAATGAGTTTACAAGTCTAAACCTGGTTTTTTTTCTAAGTTCAGGCCTAATGTTTAATTTTTAACTTTAATTTTATTATTTATATAAGAATACAATAACTAATAATTAATTAAATATTAATAATAATATACAAAATAATAATAATAATAATAAAAATAAAAAATGAAAACAAAACAAAACAAAAACCATAAAAAAGCAAAAGACAGGGTGCTGTTGCTAATGGTTATCATACACAACACCACTGGCCACCTATCCTTGTGCCCTTATACAACCCATTGTCTCTCATACCCCAATTCCCTAAAACTCAAGCACCATACCTTTAAAAGTTACCTACCCATACCCTACAACCTAACGACCTATTCACCACGTACTATTCTAAGCCATTCTATAAAAATCCCAGCTAAGAACTCGTTCGGGTTAGTGAGAGACACAAAAAAAATGACCCAGTAACCTCTAAGCACCAACACTGACACTGTACCTCTGAACACCTACCAAAAAACTACCTCTTTTTCCAAAACCCATACAGGTCACCCACTGGCCCTCTCTAATCGAGCCTAAACCTTACACAAACCCTTACCCAAGCTACACAACCTTAACCCTTAACCCCAGCACCCTTTTTCTCCTAAAGCCTCAGATCTTGGCCTTCATCCATACGCATCCAGCGTTAGACACCCACCAGAACTTCCCCCTTTCACAAGTTCAAAGCCTTTTCACACCAACCATGGCCTAAGTGCCCTAGCGATAGCCCTATTCAACCATTACCCCAAGCCTCTAAAACCAAACCCTACCAACACATGCATCCCACGAGAATACCTACACACCCTTATAACACCTAGAAACCAAAAGTTAGCTTCCCCATAGCCCTTCTGCTTCCAATCGACCACCACCACAAACCCAAGAAAAAAATCAAATCAAAACCCTTAAAAAAATAGTCCTTTGGTGGGGAACCTAGCTCCGCACGATGTGCCTAAAGTAAAAGAAAGAAGTTAGTATCATCAAAAAATAAAAAAATCAAAATCAACAAAAAATAAAAAATAAAAAAAATATAAGCTATGAAACTTAATCTACACCAATCGAGGTTGTTCCCGATGAAAGGGAAACCAAATCTGAGCTTAAAGGGCAAATGGAAGTCTTTTGACATTTTCTTGGTTTTCCAACGACCAGAAGTAGCTTCAACGGCTAGGCAACGATGGCTTGTATGACAGCCAGCTCCCCATTTTGTTTGAGAGAATTTTGAATTTTTTTTTAAACTAATGAGAAATAAGCTAAAACAAAAAAAAAATTGCCTTTATATAGAAGACTAAGCCTCAAAATGACATGTTTGATCGATCCTGTTTAGGTTTTTTTTAATTTTTTAATTTATTTTTTTATATTATTTTTGTTATTTTAAATTTTGTCATTAAAATTTATGCATGTTAAAATGTTTAAATTTTGTTATAATAAAATTTTTTAATTAGTAAAAATGAAAACAAAAAAATAGATAAATTAAATTAAATAATGGAAAATATAGTTAAAATTTTGATAATTTTTATGAAAATTTAGGATAAATCTTATAAAATAATAATAAAAATAATAATAATAACAATAATAATAATAATTAATGATTATTATACCAATAATAATAAAAAAATGGTTTCTAACCTTTGATAATTTTTTTAAGATTAAAAAAAGGAAAAATAACCAAAAATTAAATTAATAAAATTAATAAAAATAGTAAAAATAATAAAAATAACAAAAATTAGTAAAAAAGTAAGAAAAGGAAATTTTATTCGATAATGAAATTCATAGGTATTTCGAGTAGTGATACCTACGAAATCTCTAGGTGAGAATTCTTTTTAAATACTATCAACATATTTGAGTATTTATAAAATGTTTTCAATACAATAAAAATTTTCCTGTTTTAGCTATAAAATAGTAAATAAAAATAAACTAATTTGTTAAAAATAAAATAATAAAAAATAAAAGGAAAAGAAATCTTTACCCGATTATGAAATTTTAAGATATTCTGAGTAGTAATGCCTTAAAAATATCTAGGTGAAAATTTTTTTTTTAAATACTACCAGTGTATTGGAGTATTTATAAAAACTTTTAAATATGATAAAAATTTCTCTTTTTTTCAAAACAATAACAATAATAATATATAAAAATAAATAAAATTTTTAAAAGGAAAATAAAATGTGCACATCAACATATTATCATTTGCATTGTTTGTATGACATGATTTTTTTGAAAAGTAAATACGAACTTTCGAGGATGGAATTTTAAAGTATTTCGATAAACGATACCTAAAAAATCTCTAGATGAAAAAAATTTTTTCTAATATTACCAACGTAATTGAACATTTTAACAATTATTTCAATAAAATGGTTCCAATTTATTTTTTCGAACAAAACGGAACAACAAAAAATGTAAATAAATAATAAAAAGATAATAAAAATTAAAAAAAATAAATTTCAATAAACGAAAGAAATTTAGGAAATTATTTTCAAATACCGAAACTAAGATTGTTTTTATCAAAATCAAAGGATAATATACATTTAATTGGTACTGTTTTAAAAAGGCATTGTGGGGGGTATTAATCATTTCCTATACATAACCAACTCTCGAATTCACCCTCTCTCACAAACCCTAAAATTATTTTTTTAATAAATTTTAATTAATTTTAAAATTTTATTAAAATAATATATTTTAATAGGTGGCAAACAAAAATTGGTGACGACTCTGTTTTCTGTTCCTTTTCAATTTGTTTTTCAAATTTATCAGGCGGCTCCAAAATTATTATGACAAATGAAATTTGTGAAATTTTTTAAAAATGATTTAATAAAAATATATAAATTAATAAATTGATACAATTTAATGTAAAAATCAATAATATGTAAAAAAAATTAAAAATATTATTTATAATTTAAATTTGATCAATATTTAAATTTTGTCAATATTTTTATTAAAAATATCTTTCTAAAAAATATATCAAAATTTTTTAAATTTTACATACTTAATTTATATAATAAAATTTTTTTATTTATAAATTTTAATTTTTAATTAATTATTTTTATTTTTAAAAAAAAAACCTTTACTTCAAATTCTTTTCAACAAATAGATACCCTTTAAAAGTAACGGCTAGTGGGGTCTGTTCTGTCTGTCATCTCTCCCGTGAAAGGGGCAACCCTAGCTAAAGCTTCTTATCTTTTTTTGCTTTAGCTCTTTTAAGCAAAACGTAAAACAAGTCTCAACTTCCCCATTTAATTATGCTCTTCTTCTCAATCATTTGCTTCACGTCATCAACCGGCTCAAGCCATCCCCCTCTAACCTTTATGCTGCTCGCTCCTTCTTTGCTCACTTGCATCTGATTTATACTTACATTTAGAGTACTAGAATACAAATATTAATAAGGTAAGAACAAATGCTGATGTAACTTGCTCAAGAATTATTTCATAACATGAATAGCGTGAGTAATATGATAACATAGATATAATGAATTTAATACATTATTACTTTAAATTTTGATTAATAGACAAAACACAATAATTAATGCAAAAAAATTTTATAAGAATGGAGCATTCTTCCAAAGTGTTGGGTATCTTTTATTATTAATTACTTAACTTTAAGATACACAATTTTTAATCATAAATTCTACTTAAAAATTCATCTTCAACTATTTGGTTTAGTGACCAAGTAAGCTTTAAGAAGACATAGGACTGGGATTCGACCTCAGCCTCCTCCCTCCCCCTTGATGTAGGGCTCTAACCCCTTGAAACCAAAAAAAAAAAATGAAAACTCTACTTAAAAGTTCAAACTCCAAAACCATGCATATATATATATATATATATATATGCAATTAATGGTGGCTTTTCTTCTTTCATTTCCCACATTTTTTATTTTTAAGTGGCCTCTGGCAAAGGTACGTAGTGGTAAACTTGGCATCGCCAAAGCAAACTACAGCTCGATCAGCAACAGCCAAAAAGAAAAAGCATGGGACTCAATTTTGGCAATGCAATTGGGTCTTTACACTTTGAAGCAGCTAAAGGATATGCGGCTACAGGACAACGCGAAGCTTAAAAAGGCAAAAGCTATGAAATTAAAACGCCTAGATAAAGGTTCCAGCTCATCAAATGCTTCACCCCCACAAAATATCCGGGGCAGTTTGTTCATCAACAGCTCAAAGCCATATGAACAAAGCAAGTTATGTGTGCCATCATCAAATCAACTTCAAATTCTCTCTCTCTCTCTCTTTCGTGTGTGTGTGTGTGTGGATATATATATATGTATGTGTAAGGGAGCTGAATGCAAAGAAACAAATATATATAAGCTCTTTCTTCTGCTCTAAGCTGACCCATATCCTAAGCTAAGAGAAAGAGATTCACACCAACAATAATGGCAAACATCCATGATCATTGCTTCTCTGTTGCTTTTGGCCTTCTTGGTACAAAACTCATTGATAACCTCTTTCAATTAATTTCCTTTCAAAATAATTATAGTGCTTGCTATTTGTATATGTCTTTCTTTTCTCTGATTCTTTTCATTTTGTGCAGGAAATATTTTTTCGTTCCTTGTTTATCTTGCCCCATTGTAGGTTTTCTACTGATTCTCATGCTCTCGTCTAAGTGTATATTTATGGATTTATTTTTTATTGTTTGTTTGAATATTAACAATGTTACTTTCTTCTGCTTTTCTTCGAATTAAGGCCAACTTTCTACAGGATTTTCAAGAAGAAATCAACAGAAGGTTTTCAATCCATACCATATTCAGTTGCACTTTTCAGTTGCATGTTGTTGCTCTACTACGCCTTCCTCAAGAAACATGATGCAGTCATGCTCATCACCATTAACTCAATTGGCTGCTGCATTGAATCCATATATCTTTGCTTCTACATGGTTTATGCAACCAAAAGCGCCAGGGTACGTATAACATCTTCTTTTGTCGACCTCTCCTTTAAAGCTTCTCTCTGGAATTCATCTTCATCATCGATCTTTTTTCAAAGCTACTACTACTTTGCAGATATACACGACAAAGCTGCTCATATTTTTCAACATTGGGGCATCAGGATTAATCATACTTGTAACATTATTATTTTCAAAGGGCTCTCATCGAATTTCCATCGTGGGGTGGATTTGTGCAGTCTTCTCAGTCTGTGTCTTTGCTGCTCCACTTAGCATCATTGTAAACCCAAAAACAAATCATTAGCTCTTCAAATATAGGTGCAGTAAGCTTCTTAACCATATAATAACGTTTTTTTTTTTTAATTTTACTTTATAAATTCCAGAGGCTCGTTATAAGAACGAAGAGTGTCGAATACATGCCATTCTCATTGTCATTCTTCTTGACTCTCTGTGCTGTGACGTGGTTCCTGTATGGTTTTTCCTTGAGAGATTACTACATAGCAGTAAGAAACCAACTTCTTCTCCAACCCCATTAAATTTGACCATATACTTTGTTTAAACATGTGCCATCCATACATTTTTGCTCAGATCGGTTATCATTTCTTAATTTTTGTTTTAGACGCCAAACATCCTGGGATTTAGCTTTGGGATGACTCAGATGATACTATATCTCCTATATCGTGGGGGAAGAAAAGAAATAATCTTGACAGAGAGCAAGTCACAAGAGCAATTAGGCAATGGTAGCCAAATGATCAGCACAGTAAATGAGACTCAAGAAGCTGCTATGAATAATGGAGTTGGAGGGATGATGATTAGCAACTCCCAGATTGTCCCAAGTGAATTTAACGTGTGAACCTCAAGGTAAAAGAGCAATTGACAATTTCTTGTAGCCTCTCCTGCTGGACAGAAAAAACTGAAATGTCGCCTTTCTTAATACTAGTTCAAGTTTTTTTTCAAGTATATGTATTTCAATAGAGCACGTACAAGTACAATCATACTCAATATATTTGAGAGCTTTGCTTTGCTGCTGCCATTTTAGAAGTTGCCATTATAGCCTCCATTTGACAGTGTGGTGGGAATCCTCTCACAATACCGAAACTTTCATTTTATAATTGGATCTACGAACTCTTAGGGATCCAATCACAAAATATAAAATTCTAGCGTGGGAGGACTCCCACCACGCACACAGATAGAACCTTAATCTCTACTCATCTTTTTCAACAGATCAGTCATTATTTACTCAATGCAGGAAACGAGTATAATGTTTGAGAATATAGAAATTGGGGGTGATGGAAGAAAACAAAACCGTTTCAATCAGATTGCGGGACTTTATAAATTAATTAGTTTTTAATCTTTTCCGACTTAAAAGTTATAGTCCCTTTGTCATGCTTACAATTTTTTTTTTTTTTTTGGTTGTAAAGTGGAAATGGGTTAACGTTATAATCTTGCAAATAACTGAGAAGAAAAATAAAGCAAGAGATGAAATGGAAGGTGGGATGAATGATGTCGGTATATATAACAGAAAAAATCCGTCGTTTTCTTTCAAGTAGTCAAATGGTTGATGATATAATAATACATTAATGGTGTAAGATTCTTCCATTCTTGAGATTTAAGTTGTACAACATTCTTATTTGTTTTCTTGAAGAAAAAATTTCTCATTCTTGATCAACAAACGGACAAAAATAAAATAAAATAAAATAACAAAAAGGACAGCTAATTATATCATACTGTAATATTGAAGTCAAAATTAAGACGTTAAGGTAGTATTTGGTTTCCGGAAATTGAATCATTTTCTATTTCAGAATATTTTATTTATTTTCTTATTTTTGTATTTTTAAAAAATAATTTTTATTTTCATTTATCAAATACAGTTTTTAGAAAAAAAAAAAAAGAAATTACAAAGCAAAAATATTTTCTCAAACCAAGCCTAAAGATTTAAGTATTTATTCCGTAATTTCTAAAGTTGTAGTTTTTTTTTTTTCTTAAAAAAAAAGTCATAGGTTTTTTTTATAAATAAAGTTGTAGTTTTTTTAATTAAAAGTACAAAAAATTATATATATATGTGTAATTTTTTATAATTTTTGCTTGTAATTAATCCTTTTAATTTTTAACCTTAATTATCGTAATCCCGAATTTATAAGTTGATTTTCATGCTATGCTCTACATTTATTATCTAAATCCACACTTATAAAACATGGTGAATTATTTACTCGTCACTTGAAATTTTTTTTTTAATTTCCTTTTTTTATTTACTAATTAATAGTCATTATTCTCCATGTATAAATTGTTCACAT
>NW_019168049.1:6624054-6658358 GCF_002303985.1 Durio zibethinus
GTCATTATTCTCCATGTATAAATTGTTCACATTTATAGGGGTCATTGGTAGGGCTGTAAACGAGCCGAGTCGAGCCGAATAGTGAGAAGCTCGAGCTTGAGCTCGACTCACAACTCGAGGCTCGATACTCGACTTGAGTTCGATCGAATTTTTAATTTTTTAGCTCGGCTCGATTCGTGATCGAATTCCGAGCTACTCGAACTTGTTCGATTAAGCTCGATTAATATGTAAAAATAAGCTCGATTCGTATACTCGACAATAGTTCGATTATTCATGGCTCGAAACTCAAACTCGAACTCGGACTCGAAATATTTTATTAATTAAAATAAATAAAAATATATTTAAATATAAAAGCTCAATTAAGGCTCGCGAGCTACTCGAGTCAAATATAAGAATATTCGAATTCGGCTCAATCGATAAGTTCGAGCTACTCGAACTCGAGCTCGACTCAACAATAATCGAACGCGAATTCGAGTTTTTTTCAAATCGAACCTGAGTAGCTTACGAGTACTAATGTATCATTTACACCTTTAATCATTGGTTGACAAATGACATGTCAACCAATGATATGGAAATAAATTTTTTATAATAATATTTATAATTTATAATTTATATTATAATTAATTTAAATTATATTTTAAATGACACTTAATGTTTTATAGGTAGACTCTTAGTGTATTTTTTATCTCAAAATGTGATTTATATTTGATATTTTACTTTTACATATAAATTAAGTTTAATATTTTATTATTATTATTTCTTTTGCATTTTTATAAGATTTTTAGTTTTATATCTTTGTAATATATTATATTATGATTTATAATTTTATATTCTTATAATTTATTGATATAAAAAAAGTTATGATTAAAAATTCTCAAATAAAAATTCAATAATCAGTCAAGTATTTATCATTTTATTACAACTAATTAAATTCTAAAATATCTATTTTTATCAATTAAATTTTTATTAGACAAAATTTGATTAACTATCAATATTCATTTTTATCTAATCAAAGTTTAATTGAGATAAAAATATATAGTTAAGGTTTAATTAAATAAAAATACATATTTAAAAATTTAATCAATTCAAAATAAAATTTTAAAATTTAATCAATTATAATAAAAATATAAAAAATATCGTATATTATTGATTTTTTTTTTTTCGAAAGTTGTTCCATTACATTGTTTAGAATTAAAATATATATATATTCGCAACCATTCAAACACATGGCATGTATGTGGGTAGGTGCGCAAGGAGACGGGACACGAGTCGGGTTCAGAGGATTTTGTTCCCAAAACACTTATCTCCGTAAAAAGAAAGAAAGAAATTAGGGTTTGGAGACAGTTCAACTTTTCCGCAATTCGTAGTATTCCACTCTTGTTTTTGCGACAATGAAAAATCGGAAGCCGAACGGAAACGGAAACGGCTACAGGATTGAGATGGAGGGCCCAAAACCGATTACTATGAAGAAGAAAAAGAACATCAACCGATTGGGAGGAACTGGTCTTTCGCTTCAAGCATTCGCTAATGCCAAATCCACCACCAATCATTACAATCCTGCCTTAATAAGTATAAATTCCCTTCTTTCTTTATTTGATGGTTTGATTTTTTGTTATATTTATAATTTACTTTTTTGCCTGATTTATGTTTTCTGTTTTTTTTTTTTTCCATTTTAATCTTGTTACTGGCAATTTGTTTTTCTCAGAGAAGAAAAGAGAGTTCTATAAGAATGCTAAGCATGTTAACAAGTATAAGAAGTCACTGAAGCAACAAAATCAGGGGAATGATCTTCCTTCAGCTATAAGAACCCCCGAGGTTTGTTATCATGGAGCAAATTTTATATTGTATTAATATTAATATAGTGAAATATTCAATGTGATACTTGGATTTTAAAAATTTTTAATGTGATATTTGAACTATAAATCTGGTAATAAATGTGCTACTCACTCTTAACGGATTTAGCTTTTTGATGTATTTAGCTTCAAACAATGACTCGTGCTAACAAATAACTTTTCAAGGATTATATTAATTAACAGATTCATAATTCAAGTATCACATTAGATATTTTTAAAATTTAGATATCACATTGAACGTTTTATTATAATTGATCATTCGTAACATTAACCTTTTTTTATATTATAATTAACTTGCTATGTTTTTTTCTTTTTTCATTTTAAATTAGAGGACAAATAGTCTAGCTCTAAATTGGGTTGAAATCTGTTTTAAGTTGTTTTTATTATTGGTGTTCATTGGATGAGTGATTAAGCGTTTTAGTTATAATCTGAAGTGTTGTTGGATAACATATGGATTTGTAAACGTGAAGCAAAACCTATATGAATGAGTTCAAAAATCTAAATTGCTCTTTGATTGATTCTTTCTAAAATTATTTATAATCTAGGAGATGCTGGATATTTATTCAGCTGAGAAAAACAGATGATTCTGTTGGAAACATGTAATCCGAATTCTATATCGGTATCCCTTGCATGCATCTAGACATAATTTTTTTATGTACTTTTAGAACAGACTGAGTTTGCTAATCCAAGGCCTGTTATAGGAGGAGAATGAAGACATAGTTAGTAGTTGGACCAACAAAAAGAACAAGAAGAAGAAGAATAGTTCACACAGTTTGAGAGAATTGTATGAGAAGCAGCGGGAGGAGAAAGAGAAGTTAAGGATGGAGAGGGAGGCAATTATTCAAGCAAAGAAGGAACAGAAAGAGAAAGCTGAAGTTCAGAGAAAGGCAGGAAGGAAGGAGATGTTCAAAAAGACACGACATGGTCAACCTGTAATGAAATATCGAATCCAGCATCTTTTGCAATCCATACAGAGTTCATCTAGTGCTTCTGTTAATAAAAATCAGTAATTTAAAATTTGATATTCCTTGTTTTGTACTTCTTTAGTGCGCACAGTAGCTGATTTGGAGAACATAGTGGTGATACAGGGGAATTTTGGCAATGTAATGTTAATTGCCCAAAACAAGGGATTTTCTTCATGCTCCTGTATCATTTGGATGGCTAAAGGAGTTTTCGCATCCAATCTAAAAACCTTCATGTTAGTTTTTAAATATAAAGTATGAAACAGCAGCATTTTTGTCTCAACATTTACCTGTGCATATGTTGATTTATTATTGCCTCTATCCAGTTTTATCTGTAATATTTGTTGGGCAAAACTAGAAATGAAGATCGTAGAGTCCATCCCAAGGTTCGTCCACAGGAACCGCCCTGACAAATCTATATCACTATCATAATCTAAAGGACAAGGATGGCTAACCCTATATTACTATCATAATCTAAACATGCCGCGAGATTAAGGTGGACATAACTCATCTAGTAGAACTATACCAGGCTGAGTTCTGCTAACAATGAAAAAGACAACACCACCCACATAATCTAGAAAACAAAATTCCCTTCTACAGCTAACTTTGGAAGCAAGTGATCAGGGACCTTCCTATCCAGTCCAATATGATCAACTTTCTCAGCCTATACGCCGTGCCACAACTATAGCTCGCCGGGGAGGTGGTCGGATGCAGATGGCCATGAGGGTGAGAGCAATAACCACCGCCATGACAAACTGTGTGAGATCCAAACCATTCCCTTCATTTAATTCGGAGCAGATGACTTTCCCCATCTCCAATAGGATGAGCACCGGCTTCAGTTTCCTGTGTCAAAAGGGGGCTTGGAGTTGGGAGAAAAGGAATGCAAATTCCATACATGTTAATGGTTCTTATATTTCTCGGACTTCAAGTCAACTCCAATGTGAAAAAGTATTATTCTAACTGCGTGTTCATTGGTTTGATGCAGACTCCCGGAAAATTCAAACAAAGGTTAGCTGTGAAATGTGGACTTTCCATCAATACACGATGGTGTAAATTAAAATTGGCTAGTATTTCTAATTACCATTGAATTTGGCATCTTTCAAATTACTATCAGTTTGTTTGGTGCTAACAGCTCAACATCAAGAAACTTGCGGTTTAGAATTTAGAGCTAGTTCATACGATCACTCTTAAAAAACAACATTCAATAGGTCTAAGCAATTGCAACTCCTTTTCCTATTCTTAGGCTGTGACCTACCAAGAAAACTTGAGGCTTAAGACACCTTTATGTGCCTTTCATGATCCATTTTATGGTGAAGGGGCTAGAGGGAGGGGGAGTTTAAATTCTACACTTTTTGAATGAAAAAACCTTTGGTTTCTGCTTCTCCACTAAAGAGAGCATTCTTCTTTGTCCTTTAGTAATCGTATTTCATTAAATTTTCTCTTCATTCTTGTTGGGACTCTAAATCTGTTTGTCCTAAATTTTTTCTGTATTGTTACATAGTACTACATACTTTCAGCAACATATATTTCAATAATTAGTTGATTGTCTTCCTGAAATTACCATCGATCTCTTTTGGAAAACAAATTGCACTGAAGTGAATTTGAGGCATTTTTTAAGCTATTTTTATGCCATGTGTTACATTTGGTCGAAATCCATGTACCATTTTTTATCTGTAACGATGACATGGTAATTTCCTTTGGTTTTTTTGTTTACAAGTAGTAACTGTTAACCTCTTCACCCACATCAAACAAACTTTGCAACTGTTTTACATCAACAATTTTCACTTTCAGATGCAAAAATTTAGGACATAAAAGGAGTTTGTACGATCCATCTCCCATCCCTCCCTCAGGGCCCTTTATTCAACAAAATCATAAAAACAGGAGAATTCTGTCATCAACAAGATCAATTTAATCTTCCATGTTCTTATTAAGAGGACTAGTAGAAAAACTTTGTTACAAACTTATATTTGTTTTTTGTTCTTTTAGGCTACAACTAGGTTCGAACTCGGGACCCTCAGTGGTGAGTCGATTCCACGGTACCATAGATTGCTATCAGACTTTTAAAGGATAGCTAACCCTATATCAGTTCAGTGGCTCAATCAGAATTCTCAACATATGACAAGCCAGACTACAAACTTGAAAAACAGAGTCCAAGAGAAACAACTCAAAAAAGCCTAAACGGGAAAAGTCTGTGATGAAGGAGCCCTTCACAAACCTTACCAACCTACACGATATGTAACAACCATAGGTCGCCGGGGAGGTTGATTGACACAGGAAAGCAGGAGGGCGATAGCGATAACGAGTGCAAGGAGAAGTCCCATGATATCCAAGTTTAGCTCTATGCAGAACTGCCCCATCTCCTAGGTTATGAAAAACTGCAATTTTTCCTTCTTTTTTTTTTTTGTGCCCCAGTGGAGAAGTAGGAGAAAGGAATTATTATGCAAATGAAATTCATGTTAGGCGGCCATTATATTTGCTGGAGTCAAGTCAGATGTGGAAACTTTGATAAGAAAAAATACTAGCATTTGCTTTCATTGGTTTATGAAGTATCCTGGGTATTTTCCACTGAAGTTGATAGCTGCAAAATCTTGACTTTCCTCCACAAATCTACATCGCCATGGCCAGATGAAATAACCAAATGAACTAACTCAAAACGACTCCTATGTAAAATAAAAGAGTAGACCCCTGATTTTTTAATGTGAAGTTAAGTAAGAAGTTAGAAGTAAGAGTCAGTAACAGCTGATTTGATTTGAATGTATAATATATATTATACATTTTAATCATATATATTATCTTAATTGTATAATATATATTATCTTAATTGAAAAAAAAAATTAATCATATTAAATTAGCTTTCATTTCCCACCTTTTAATATTTAAAATTTAATAATAATAACTCAAATCTCATAATAAATTTATTTAAAATTAATTAAATATTATTTGATAAACAATAAAACTTGCAAAAAAAAATTTTTAAAATAAAAAATTTTTTATAAGTAAATTAATATACTTATAAATAAGTGAAGCATTTATAAAATTAAATATGAAAAAAGATGATGACAGAAGAATAAATTTTTAACAGTCTTTTTTTTATATATTCAATAACGTTTATAAATGTCATTAAAAATTTACAACATCTATCAAAATCGATATTAAAATTATCAGTTATATTTATGTTGAAAAATATAATGATATTTTTTATTATAAACACCATTAAATTTAAGAATATTTGTATAAAAAAAGTCATTAAGTTTAACAATTAGCAAAGTTTGTATTTTAAAATATTATTATATTTAACAGTAATTTTTAATAAAAATATCGTTAAATTATGAAATTTGATTTTTTTTTCAAAAATTACTATTATAATTTAATAAAAAAAGTATTAAAAGAAATAAAAAAGAACTAAAATTCATAATTATTAGATAATTTTTAAGTACAAATAACTATGGAGGGAGAAAACAGAAAACAGAAACCAGAGGTACCCTATAATGCCTTAGTCTGATGCAGTCATGCTTTTTATCTTGAAGCCAGCCTACGAAAGAAGACATATCAACTGTGCTTTAAAGTGACATGTCCCAGAGTCAGACCATATCCGTTTTGTGCAATACATTGGGAACAATATATGTTTCAAACAGACCAGAATCATCAGAGGAGGTAGGTGTTCCAATGTGCGGAAGTTCCTTAATTTTTCTGTTCTTCCTCATTCTCGAATCCGTGCACATTAACTTTTGAACCACCAGAAAGGGTTATAAATAATTAAAAGCCAGAACACTGCAGCTACCCAAATTCAATGCAACACATATATGTATAGAGTTGCAAAAGCACTCGCCAAGAGCCCCAGACCCTGGATATGCAGCTATGCAGATTGCAGCCACGATTTCATTAATTAATTATCTTGATCGCCAATATTCAAGAATAGAGATATATTTATATTAATATAAGTGTTATATATTTTTTTAATTTTTAAATTAAAATTAAATTTATAATACCTATATTCAATTATTTTAATTCAAAAATTAAAAAATATATATAATATATACTTACACTTATATAAATATATCCCTCCTCAATATTCAGTATTCATTAACATTAGTCATTGATAACATTATTATTGATTAAAAGAGAAAAAAAAAACTACTGTATCAGGATTTAATGAAATAAATTACTGTGCAAAAAGGTATTATTTCAAGCCACATCTATGACGTTATGTCAAGAGTTATCTACTAATACATTCAAGATCAATAATTACTTTTCAATGACTATCTCCCAATGAACCATATTTTCCCTATAACAAAAAAGAGTTCACTTGATCTGGTGAACTTTATCCCATGAGAGTTGTTATGAAATTTCAATATGATTAATTTAGTCATAATTAAACAATTATAATCATGGTAAGTAGATAAATTTTATTTTATATCCTTTTAATAAAAAATATACTTTTATCAATAAATTTCTGTTTAAATTAAAATTTTATGATTATAATTAAGCCAAATAAAAATTTCGCAATGTTCTTATAAAAATCGAGTCCATCTACTATATCTTAACAAAACAAATGCTTGAAATAGCTCTTCAGTGACTATATCTTGATTTCCAAAAGAATCCACCTTTAAAGTAGTTATGATAAAAACTTCTACAATGGAATCTGTTTCAAAAATTATGAATTCTGTAAGATGCTTGAATCTTTACAGTATGTTTTAAACAAAATTTGATAAGGAGCCGTGTCTAATTCTGTCTATCAATTAAAAATTAATTAAAGATTGTGTCTCATAAAGTCAAAGTATAATATAATCAGCAAAATAAGGAAGCTCCTAGTTGAATAGTATGAAAGCATAGGCCAAAGATAACCAATATTAAAATTATATAAAGAAGCATCAATGACCATAACCATACGGATCAAAATCCATTCATGCACCATGGCACCCCACACACACACACATACACATAACCACAAACACACACAACATAGATTTGCTTTACACTACAACATTAACGGGAAAAGACATCCCACTGCTAAGACAACATGGCAGGCCCTCCACGTCTCACATGGAATACAGAATCTCTGATGCCAAATTCAGCATGAGAAAATCACATCTAAATATTTAAGATTTTCCTTGTATGAAGTTGAAATGGCTTTAAATTGCTTTTTTGCTATTCGGTAGATCCAGTGTGTTTTCTAAGAGTTTCTACGTAGACACTCAGAGTACTTGAACGGATGATTTTGATATTAATAGATCTAGTCAAAAGATAAGAAAATAATTTTTTTCCTGTCATTCAATTGAAAACAAATTACATATTTATATACTCATACAAAAGCAGATAATTCTAAATAACTACTTATGTGAATTAATTGTATTCTAAGAAATACTTCTAAGAAAGATATATTAATTAAGGAAAACCATACACAAAATGCTCATCGATTATTCTTTTACTACAATTCTATTAAAATTGTTCCTAAAGGAATAGAGAATGAGTTAGCCAAGTCTTGCATGTAGAAACTATTATGTACATCTCTATTCCTTTTGACATTAATATTCATAAAGATTGAGGAGTCTTTCTTTTCACCAAAACTTTTATTTGATAGAAAATGCAAATTAGCCATATTAATTATATAAAAAATGCAATCAAATAAGTTACCTAAAAACTTTTATACTTGATCAACTCCTTAATTCTGTCAACAACATAGAGATTCCCATCCTCATTAAAGTATTCAAGATCTCCTGTATGTACCCAACCCTATCCATCTTTGTCAATTGTTGCTTGTGGATTGTTGAAGTAACCTGAAAATGGTTATTGAAATTGCAGTGTCAAAGAAAATAGCAGAAGATATCAAGAGTTTGCAGTATGACATAAAATTTGGAGATATATGGCCTAATATTAGTTAACACTTATGCCTAGCAGATTAGCCGTTGGCAGAGTACAAAAAAAGCAACACCATATAGCTGAGCACTAACCTTCCTTATTAGTTTAAACAGAGAAGCATTAGGGGAATCATAGGGATCAAATTTTGCAGAGAATCAAACTTAGTATCTGCTGAAATTAAATTGCTCAAAAAGGTAACTTTTTAGAGTAATTTAGAAGTCAAACCAAAAATTTGACAAGAATTTAAAAGCCAGTATGTTTTTCCTCATTCTCTATACATATATCCTTTTCTTTCTCCTTTGTATCTAACTAAACTCTACTTAAAACCTTACCTTTGCAAAAACCCAATAGTCATTATTGCTACCCATCAAATTAACAGCCTCTTCCTCGAATTCCAGGGCTCGATTTTCTTTCAAAAAATAGACTTACACATTCCACCATTAAATAAGAATTTATAAACCACAAACATATATGTTAAATTTAAAACAAATAATTAAACCCTAAACAGAGGACAATAGGTTTACCATGGAAGAAATCACCAAAATGAGAGGAAAGCTAAATGGACAACCAAGAAATCACTGTCGATCGAACTGGGGTTTGCCTCACTACCAGTGGTTGCCGAATGGGCTGCAGCATAATTTTGCAAAATGAGTTATTCGATGGAAGTAAAATCGAAGAAAAAGAATGGGAAAAGAAAAGGAACGGAAAATGAAAAAAAAAATCAAGAGAAAAATTTGCAGTAGAGAATGGCAGAAAGGAATTGAATGGCATAAAAGAAATAGGGAAAAAGATGGGATTGAGTCAATTTCTGATTTTTTAGGAAAATTATCCTACAAATTGGAGGTGTTTTTTTATATAAAATGCCACTAAGTAACATGGGATGGGTTGATGAATTAAAACGCTGCCAAATTTTCTCGTTTTGTGGCATTCACAATTCCAAATGTCGTTGTATGTTTATATGTTTATTTTATGACATTTGTCTAAAAAATACCGTTAAAGTTGTAAAAACACATTAGCTAGCAACGTTTGTAATAAAACACCGTTAAAAATGTGCTACCAAATCTTCATTTTTCATGTAAAAGAGTCATAAGATTTTATTGGATAAATATCCCATAGAATTACTAAAATTTATATCTTATAAGTATGTATATTTGAATATTTGTGAGTGAATTAGAGAAGACTGAAAATGTCTACATAGATATAGTGTATGGGTATACATAGGTATGTGTTTATTTAGATTAAAAATACTTCATAAGATTAGAGGAGATTGAGAAGGTCTATGAGTATTAATTGTGAATAGTTGATTTAATTGTATATTTATAATTCTTTATAACTAACGAATTTTTTTTCATCCGTTGACGTAGATCGGTTGTTCTGAACCAAATTAAATTATTATCTCTTGTGTAATTGATTGATTAATCATTTGATTATGTTTCTGCTAGTTTTGATGTTTGATTAGATTAGGGGTTTTTAAGCCTAACAAATAGTATCAGAGTTGTCGTGATTCTAACAAGTGATATCAAAGCTAAAGATTTGAGACACAGAAAAGGAAAAGCCTAGAAGAGCTTGAATTAAGAGAAGAGTTCAAATTCATATTTTGAGAATTGATTTACATAAAGCTTGAAGATGCACAAGAGAATATTGTTATAAGACTTCCATTACAGGTGAAGTCAAGTATGTCTAGCATGAAGATTGACGATTAATGAAATTTCAGTCAAGATGTAGATTGTTAGAAATAAAGACTCAAATCCCATCAAAAAATTTGTTTGAGATTTGTTAGATATTACATGATTAACAAGAAGATTTGTAAAAGAAGAATTTAAAAGAAAAAAATATTCTTAATAAACAAGTTAGTATACTTATAACTATGTGAAGTCTTTATAGAATTACATATAAGAAAAATATATAAAAGAGTTATAAGATTTTATAGAGTAAACACCCCATAGGACTATTAGATATTTACATCTTATAAGTGTGTATGCTTGAATATTTGTGAGTGGACTAGAGAAAACTAAGAGGATCCACATAGATATGGTGCATGGGTGAACATGGGTATATGTTTGTTTAGGTTGAGAATACTCCATAAGACTAGAGGAAATTGAAAAGGTCTATGAGTATTAATTGTGAATTGTTGATTTAATTATATGTTTGTACTTCTCTACAACTAGTAAATCATTTTTTTCATCCATGGACGTAGGTCGATTAGGTCGAACTATATCAAAGTATTATCTCTTACGTAATTGATTGATTAATCATTTGATTATACTTCTATTGGTTTTGATGTTTGATTAAATTAGGGGCTTTTAATCATAAATTTTTTTATATTTTCTCATTCAAATACTGTGTTTGGAGGCTTTGATACGCAATACTTATGATTATGTACTCGGTTTCATTGAATAGAAACACAGTAATTGACTAGTAATAACTTTTTTTAGATTACTGAAAAGGAAATTAATATCTATCTTACAATTATTACACAATATTTAAGTCATAAATTTGAAAATTTTATGGGCCTCTATTATTTAGTCATCAATTTACAATTAATGCTTGTAAAGCAATTATGATTACTGATGGACATGAAAATTAACATCTGTCTTGCAATTACTGCATTTCTAAGAATATAAACATAGAAACGCAATATTTGAGTCATAAATTTGAAATATTCATATTTGCAATTAATATCTGTCTTGCAATTATAGTATTTGAGTCATAATTTGAAATACTTATGGGCATCTATTATTTAGTCATAATTTGTAATTAATGCTAATAAGATAATTAATACTTGTAAGGTAATTATGATTGTTGATGGAATGGAAGGGAAACTAATATCTGTCTTGTAATTATTACGATTCTATGAATAGAAAACATAGTATTTGAGTATTTGAGTACTTTTTTTTTTGCCAATTTATCCTCGATTATTTTTTGCTTTCTTGTTTCTTTTTTTTTTTTCTTCTTTGATTCTTCTTTCCCTCTTGATTTTTTTTATCAATTCTTTATTGAATTTCACGACTACTAATGGGATCCTTTTATAAGCCTTCTAATCCTAATTACAATAGAACAAGGTCTTCCTGATTTTTAATCTCTTAATCAAACTTAATTTTGGATTTTTAACCCAAGTCTCCTTCTTGTCTTTCTTCTCAAATACATTCTTTTTTCAATTAAACTTTCAATTTAACCTGTCAATTTCATTGTCGGTCAAACTCTTTTTTTTTTAGTAATTAATCAAACTGCTTAAAATAAAATAAAAAATAACAATAAAAATAATCTAACCTATAAACATTTAATCCTGAAACACAAAATTAGCCTCAGATTAAATGAGATGTCTACAACTATTTTATTTTAAAAAAAATTTAACAAAGAATAGTGAGGGATATAGCTGAAACCACCAAAAGCCTCACTATCGAATCATCGTTACCAATCCATTATCAAAGCCCAACACCATATCACTATAACCCACCATCATAGCCTATTTTCACTACCAGAAAACCTGCCATAATTAACATACATGAAAAAACCTTCCATTATCATAATCACCAAAAAAAAAAGACAAAAAAACACACTAAAAAATCAATGTCATCCCCAACAAGGGGAACCATTAAAAAAAAGCAAAATTAATTCTCACACAGTTTTAGTTTAGGACATTTAAGGTGTTTTGGACTTTGATTTTTGGAATAGAGGAAGACTTTGAAGAAGAGAATGACATAGTGAGAGATAAAAGTATTTTGAACAACTTGAGAGTTTTTGAAGGTAACAAATGCAAGTTCATACTTAAATTGAGGTTGATTTTTGTGTTTTTGGAAAAAAAAAATTGATTTGATAAAAAGATAACAAAGGTCAAGAGGATTTTTTTTATGATTTTTAAAAAACTTTTTATATCAGTGAATGGCGATGCACGAAAGTGATTGTCCGAAATTTCAAAAAAGAACGATGATTTTTTGTTTGTTTTGTTAAAAAAAAGTGTGATTGAGAGAGAAGCAGGTTTAAAAAAGAAAAAAATTATAATAGATTTTTCTTACACAATGTGGATATATGCGGCAATCATCGGATCCTTAGATCCAACCGCAAATATCTTCTTTCTTTTTTTGTTATTTTTATTTTATTTCATTTGTTTTTCTAATGATTTTATTTTGAAAAAAAAAATACTTAGTGAAACAATTGAAACTTACTAGTTTAGCTGAAAATTATGTAGGTGTGGAGTCTAATGACCTAGCGATATCTATAATTCGATCAAAATCGAATTAATTCAATTAATTAGTTGGTCAAAAAATTAATTTCAATCACTTATCAAAAATGATTTTACAAAAATTTAAATTTTCAATTAATTTTGTTCAAAAACCAAATTAAACGAATTAACAAAGTATAACAAAATCCTATATAAAACTAAAATACATAAAATGAACTATTTTATTTTATAAGTTGTTAAAATTTTTAATTTACTATTTTGATATTAGAATATTTTATCAGATGATTTTATTTAATTTCTTTTAAATATGAGAATTAAGAGTTTAAAATATAATTTAACTTTAATATATTTTATTATTTAATTAATCAAAAAATTAACTAAATCGATCGAATTAAATTCGATTGATTAATTTTCAAAACTAATAAATTCAATTCAATTAATAAAAATAAGATAAATTAATTTGATTAATTTAATTTTAGATAATTTAGTTTAAAATTAATCAAATTAATTGAATAAACATCTCCAGTCTGAGCACTTAAAGTTTAAATTTTAATTTAAATAAATTAATATATATAATTATGAAAATATCAGGCTAAATTATATCACTTACATAATAAAAAAAAAGTAATGAGATTATACTTTTTTTTTTAGAGATTGTCTAGTTTATCTACATCAAAAGTCACGTGGGTTCTTTTTTTTTTTTTTTTGAATCATTTCTCATACGTCAAAAATCAAATGCTGAAAATTAAGAGGTCATTTGGTATTGTTGTTTGTTTTATGTTTTTGAAATTTTTGTTTTATTTTATTTTCGTTTGTATTTTTAATTTATTGAAATTGAAAACATGTTTGGATAAAATGTTTTTATTTTAAAAATATGAAAACAAAAACATGTAAGAGAAAATGATTAAAGTTTTTAGACTCCATTTGTTATTAATAATATAATAATATTTACTAATATATTATGTATTAATATAATATCATTTATTTATTAATATATTCTTTTTAATATATTATAATGTTATAATTATTATATTAATAAATAATATATTATTTCTTAATGTAATATTATTAATAGAATATTATTTATTTATTTAATATAATATATTAATAAATAATATATTATATTAATAATATCATATTAATATCATATATTATATTAATAATATAAAACATGTTTATTTATTAATATAATATTATTTAGACAATAAATATAATAATATTTAATAAACCATATTTATTAATATATTATATTATTAACATATTATTAATATAATATTATTTATTAATATATTATTTATTAATATAATATATAATAAAAATATTATTTTATTAATATAATAATTGTAGCGTTACTATGGTAATTTAGTTGTAATTTTTGTGAACAATGCTTGTGTGGTAATAGTGCCAAATTATTTTCAAAAAATTGAAAACACAATTTTTCTATTTTCAACAATTTCCAAAACTTTCTAAAACTTTGTTTTTAGTTTTCAAAAATAGAAAATAAAAACAACCTATCAAACATGTTTTTGTTTTCAATTTTCAAAAAACAAAAACAGAAAATAGAAAACAAAAACAAACAAACCATAAATTATTAGCCAATAACAATAGGAAATAGTTTTTAATTAAGTAAAAGTAGAACTCAAAAATGTTATTTCTTTTTTTCTTGTAAATTTTTTTAAAATTGCTTTTGAAATTTTTTTAACTTTTTCCATCTACCTACTTTACCCTTCATTTTCTTTTTCAAAGGAGCAAATGCACCTCTATTTTCGTTTTTCATTACATCCAAAATTTCTTATTACAAAATACTCCTAAATAAAATTACTTAATTAAATTTTGGCAATTTACCTTTTAACCTTACTTACTTTTAGTTTCCAAAAATGAATATCTAGAAAGTGTATAAAATTTTCAAAAATACATAACTGAAAAGTTTAATAGTCTTCCAAATATGTATCTCTAGAAAGTAAAAAAAACCTTTCAAAAATTTCGGATATGAATTTTTGGAATATCTTTAAACTTTTTTAAAATACAAATCCGAACAAAGCCCAAACTTTTTAAAATTTTTGAAATATCTTAAACACTATAACTAAACGCAAACTATTTTATTATATGCAAAATTGTTATTAAATTCTTTTGAATGAATTAGTTGAGTGTTTAATATTTTGTCATAAACAAGAGATTACACGAATAAGAGGTTACATGTATGTATTATATGATGAAAACGTATGTGTTTAACATATACAAATAGATCGTCTTATACAAATATATAAAAAATGTTTAATATTTCAAAGTAAAAAACAATGCACAAATAAATATGCCATACATACATAAACTTATAACTACCATTCCTAATCCCTCATCCTCTTATTTCGCTAATAAACACATTAAGGTGGAGATCGAACATTTAGTGTTAGTACTACTGTGAGGGTGTGAAACAAGTAAGTGAAAGCAATGTTGCTAAAGGTCTATTGTAAGTGGGGAAGGAATAGCCACAACAGTACTGCTATAGTGGTGCTAGGGGTTGTGATCTTGTAGATGCTTAAGGCAAAGAGCGAGGCAATGTCAAATGTCAATATTGAAGTGATGCAGCTGGTCTAGACTGGCTACAATTGACAACCCAGACAATATGGCATGTACTCTAATAACTAATTCTATCCATACATTAAGTCTTTGATATAATTGACCAAATAGAGCATCTTAAAGCATAAAGAATGCCATCGAGCTAATCTACAAAATATTAAAAAGATAATCAATATTGAAAACATCTTTTAATTAATATTACATTAACAAGAACTAATAAAATCATGAATTACAATAACGTTGATAGGCCTATTATCGATTGATTGATATTGAAATCCAAATCTGTGTTTTGGATTTTGAATGTGCCTATGTGAAATTGATGCATACAAAGTATCATAATCTGATAAACATTGACCCAATGTCGGACATCATCACCTTCGATGCTTAGTAGGTAGGACATATAAATCCTATATCTCTTAATATTGGTTCAAAAAGTTGTATACAACATCATATGTGCTGAAAGATAAACCTCAACTTACTCAAAACAGTGCTAGGGGGTTAGCAGAATGGTTTGTACAAAATCAAACTATTATAGAGCTTTCTTCAAATGATATGGCTCCACGATAAACTCGTACTTCATTGACCTAAAAAAATAAGCAATCTCAGGTAATTGGTGTTGTTATCATTGTGCCACATAAGGGTCTCAACACATTTAATATGGGAGCAAGTAATCCAATTACTCTTGTAATTGTTGCAATTGATCGACATGAATATAGGGTTTTTATCGTCGAGCATAAAATTCAACATTAGAATATGCCACAATAGCTATTGGACCTAGTGAAGTAAAGGGCTCATAAATCCATACCTATGTCAAATACATAAAGCATCATCATTTATATATTCATTTCCATTAAATAAATAGATGTAATTAATCCAAAAAACCATTTAACTATTTTAACATATGTACATGAAAAAGCATAATAAAACCATTAATTTGATAAAGGTCAACCCTACTCACTATACCAAGCTGCTTATATAGGTATGCTAGGCAAGCTGCCTTCAACAACATCGATTTATGTTACTTAAGCTACTCAAAAGTGTTAAGTACACTATTGATATTTTATCTTCACTCTTATTAACAAATAGCATACACCTTGAGAGATGAAGTAAAGCAGTTATGCTAACACACTCTACATCTCAAGTAAAAGTTATATTCGTAACATTTCTTAATGTATCTCATAACCATTGTAGCTTGACAGATGGACCATGACAAATTTTGGTTTCATTGGCTGCTTGATCTTTTAACACTCTAAGCAATTACATCAACATCACATTCGTCTCATCAACCATCAAGTAATACAAAGACATCATGGCCCCTTAATGAGTATGTGGAGAATCATGTACACATTATCCAACGTGATGGTCACTTGCCAATTGATAGGTGAAAAGAGCACATCTTAATCTAAAAGGTGTTCTTTTCAAGCTGTCACTTGTCAACAAATACGAACAATATCATATTTTCATACTAGTACTTGAGCAAATCTAGAAACCTTTGAAAGTTTTCTTGTTTGCAAATTCTAAATAACAAATATTGAATAACATATAAATATATATTTATACTAGTATTAAAGCTTTTTGGAGATGCAAATTCTAAATTTACAAATTTGAAAGCTTTGAGAAGCTTCAAAAAATGAGAATTCGAAAGTACAAATTCCTATACAAATCCAACCTAAATTTACAAAATGAAAGGTGCAAAATCTAACAATATAAAAGAAAATTACCTTTAAATTGAAGTTTTTGTAACTTGATTAACTCCAAATCTTAATATTTTAGGATATTTTTGGGTTAGAAATTGACAAGTTTGATTTTACAATTTGAAAGGGGTTTCAGGTATGAGATGGGGTTAAAAGGTTGGAGGATTTTATGAGAAATGGGAATTTGAAGTATGGGATGTAATGAGTAAAAATTTATTTTTCAAGTTTTGAACTTGAAATGTGCTTAAGGTTTAGATGTATGGAGTAATTATAGTGATATATTTTGAAGCGATTCTCTTTGAAGAATATTAAACCAAACTCCAAAATAAAATATCTTTTAATTTAAAAACCAAACTCCAAAAAAATCTAAAACCATTGTATTAGAGATTTTCTTTTAAAAATATCAATGTCAAAATCCACATGTATATATATATATATATAATATTTAATGTATATAATTGCATCGATACATTTTTCCATATTTTCATGATTGGAAATCTTGCTTAAGTTTTGTCTCATATAAAAAGTTATTACTGCATAAGTAAAACATTAATCTTCATAAAACTGACTAATCATTCTGCTTAAACATTTTACACTATCATTAGATATTTCAAAACTAATTGCATTTGGTAGATTTAGCAGTTTATCATTATTATTATTATTAAGGTTAATTTCATAAATATACCTTGTGGTTAAAGTTAAAATGAAAGTACTCCTTGAGATTTAAAACATGACACTTAATTATCTTATAATTTGTTATGTTGTTTTTTTATCCAAATCTATTACTTTTTTTTGTTTCTTTTTAATTTTTTTTAATTTTTTCCTTTTTTTATTTGAATTCATAATTTCTCTTTAAAAATTCATACTCTATCTCTAAAAATCTATTTTCTCTCTCTAAACCCAAATAAATGCTCAAAGAACAACCTTCAAATCACCAAAACTTTCACACCACTACCACCATTACAAGTTCACATCACCACCATACTTAACTAAATTCATACTTTCTCTTTCTAAAAACTCATTATCTCTCTCTAAAAATTTATTTTTTTAATTTTTTCCTTTTTTTATTTGAATTCATAATTTCTCTTTAAAAATTCATATTCTTTCTCTAAAAATCCATTTTCTCTCTCTAAACCCAAATAAATCCTTAAAGAACAACCTTCAAATCACCAAAACTTTCACACCACTACCACCATTACATGTTCACATCACCACCATACTTAACTAAATTCATACTTTCTCTTTCCAAAAACTCATTATCTCTCTCTAAAAATTCATATTCTTTGCCTTAATTACCCATAACCATTACCTTAGTTGCTCAACACCACCACTAATTCGACCTAAACTACACAGAAATCTATAGCACATATATCTACTAAGCCTTCACATCCAACACCTAATCACCACTATCATCTAACCAAAACACAGACCCAATTTTCAAACCACACTTAGCTATGAAATCCACATTCATCCAGTAACCAAAGCCTAAAACTGTCGAGCAACCAAAGCAAACATATTATGTTTAAGCAAACAACTTCATAGACATACACAATCAAAAATTTAAAACCCCATTTGGCTGAAAACTAAGGAGATCAAACCGTTTTTAGAAATAGCTTTCGAGCGGACACTAGAATTGGTGGACGATTAACAATGGCAATTAGTAGTGGTTGATAACGGTTGCTACAATGGAGATATGCCAAGTTCTGAAAAGGTATTAAATGAGTTAAGGATGAGGTTTGATAGTGATGTGAACTTGTAATAGTAATGACAGTATAAAGATTCTGATGATTTAAAGATTGTTTTTTTGTAGATTGATCTAAATTTTTGAGAAAAAATTTGATTTGTTTTAGAGAGAGAAAATAAATTTTTAGAAAAAAAATATGAAATTAAATAAAAATAAAAATAATAAAAAATAATAATTTTAGATAAAATAATAATAAAATAAATCCTAAAGTAATTAAATATCTTATTTTAAATCTCAGAGAATATTTTTGCTACAATTTTAATCATAAGATATATTTATAAAATTAAACTTTATTATTATTATTATTATTATTATTATTTTATTAAAGCAGCCCGATGGCCACTTTGTACAATCATGATTCTCGAATTACAGCAACTTTGGTCGGATCTGTTTCGATACTACTACTCCTACTCATTAGATACCATAGTAATGGAAGTAGGGTCCCCTGTTTTTTTTATTATTATTATTTATTAATACTGGGATGACCTTTTTGCCTAACTGAACCAACCCATCCTCAGCAAAGCGTTGATGTCCTTTCCTTTGGACAGTGTAGCACGAAGAATTTGACCGCCTGATATCATGATGACGACGAGGAGGTCTGAAACAGTAAAAAATAATGGTAGCAGAGAGATGAAATCAGCAACCAACAATCATCGAGTCACACAGAATGTTAATCCATCATAAAAACGCCAAACACACACAAATGAAAAATCCCCACCCCTTTTATTTGAACATTTTTTAGGATTTTCTGGATCATGTTTGCTTCTTTCTCTAATGTCTTAAAATTTGGTTTGAAACTTTAAAAAACAGATTCATTCTGGTGGCTTATGTCTTAATTCTTATCCGATGTTTCAATTCAAAGCCGAAGGAAAGGAGGGAGGGGTTGGGGTGGGTCAAATGGAACTGGTCATGGCTCATGAGAGAGAAAGGAGAGCAGGTGGTTGTGTAGATTGTAGAAAAGAGAGCATGAATGCAGCAAAAGTTGTGGACGCTATCGAATGCCATCGAATCAATCACGTGGCGCAACAGTCAAGGCACATAAACTTGAAGAAAGAAATAATAATACTAATAATAATAAGTTGAATGAAAGTCACCATACCTGATCAGAGAAGCTCAGACCCATCTTGCACAGAGACGATAAAGAATCGGGACCCATTTTTTTTTATGTTGATTCTGATTTAATTTTTTAAAAATTTATACTTAATTTTGATTTAATTGGATATTAAAATATTATATTTAATATTTAATTTAATTTATATATTAATAAAATTATAATTGATTTGAAATTAAGTTAATAATTTTAATTTAATATAATATTTATAATATATTATATAAAAATTATATTTAATTATATAAATATGTTATTTTTATTAAATTAATACTTTAAATTAAAATATAAATAATAATTTTATTAATATAATAAATTGTAAAATTAAATAAATAATAAAAAATATTATATATATATATAAAATCGAATTCAAATAAATTTATCTAAAATTTTAAAAAATATGTTCTAGAAACTCAATTTAAAAAAAAATGCCCTCTAGGTCGAAATCCGACAAATTCAAATAGATTTGCCATCTTTAATATTGCAACTGTAGCCTTTTTCTGATTCCAGTACTGTCTCAATAAAATTTGTGTAGAAACCAGAGAGACAGTAATAATAATCATAAATCTGTATTGTTGGATGTGTTTGAATAGCATGGATCTCATCGAATAAGATGTTTAATCAAGATTTGTTTATTTAATTAATAAATTTTTAAAATTTATAATTATTTTTTAAATTTAATAAATAAATAAAAATCGAATTTGTTAATAAATTATTGTTTGTTGAACACTATATTTATTTATATCATTGAACGTAAACGAATAAAATATAAAGAGATTTTGTTATATTTATTATATATTTATTTAATTAATAAATTTTAAAATTTTATTTATAATCATTTATTAAATTTAATAAATTAATAAAATTGAACTTGTTTACAATCATTCTTTGTTTACATCCTTAATTAATTACCGTGAGAAACTAGGAGTATATGGTTAGATTATAATATATTGTGGGAATGCTTTAAAAAAAGTTAAATACTCATTTGCTACTTATATTATATAGTTTTTATTAGTTTAGAACTTTAATTTTTATTTCATCACATACTTTAATATTTTAGACGAACATTATCAATAAATTTACTATTGTGATATAAATATTTAATAAAATATTAACGTATGTTAAAAATTTTAATCAACACCACATCATCAATTACAACATCTATATTAAAAGAAATTTTTAAAAATTCTTAAAAAATTCTTAGAAAAATTTTAAAAATATACGAAATATTTATAAAATTATAAAAATAAAAAAATCTGAGATATTTTAAAATATATAAAATTTTCAAAAAAAATTTAAAAATTTAAATATAAAATAATTTTTTTTGAAAATTTTAAAAATAAAAATTTTAATAAAAATAAAAATGTTCTTAAAATTCTATAAAAATTCAGAAAACTTGATAATTTTTAAATTTTAAATTTTTAAAAAATTTTGAAAATTAAAAAAAAGCTTCTGAAAAATTTTAAAATATTTGAAAATTTTAAAAAAATCTGAAAATATTTTTTAAAATTATAATAAATTAATAAAAATTATGAAAATTAAAAAAAAACAAAAAATATATGAAATTTTAAATAAAAATTCCAAAAAAAAACCTTGACTTTTTAAATTTTTATAATTTGGTTGAATGTTTCATATTTTTTTAATTTTCAAAAATTTAAAAAATTTTTAGAATTTTTTAAAAACTTTTAGATTTTGTTACAAATTTAGGCTTTTTAAAATTTTCATTTTTTAAGTTTTTGTGGATTTTTTAGTTTTAAGAAAAATTTATTTTTATTTTCTTTTTTTATAATTTTGTTGAATTTGTTTGAACGTTTTTTATTTTTCTTGGATTTTGTATAAATTTTTAAGATTTTTGTATTTTTTTAATTTTTTTTAAAAATATTTCAGTTTTTCTTAATTTTTAATTTTTAGGCTTTTTTTTAAAATTTATCAAAATTCTTTTATAATTTAAAATTTATCAAAATAAAAGGTTTTTTTTTAAATCTTTTAAGTTTTTATTAATTTTAAAGAAATTTTTATTAGAATTTTTATTTTTTAATTTTATTATTTTAAAATATTTAAGATTTTAATTTTTTTTATAAAATTTTATATTTTTTAATTTTTTAAAATTTAAATTTTTCGTGACAATTGATGATATAATATTAATTAATTTTTGAACTTGTCTTAACATCTTAGATGTTCATAACATGTCAATGAATTAACTATTAATGTTAATTCCGTTTACAAAATTGAATAACTAATGAAATTTGAATATCAAACTAATAATTTTAATTTTTTTAAGTAGTAAATTGTACAAAAGACGAAAACGTGTATTTATACCTTTCAAAAAAGTTTGCTCCTTACAACATATATCCTTTAAAAAGTCTTCCTGGTTGTTGTAGTCTACTCTTTCCTAAGGCAAACCCGGATTTCTGAAACAATGGGTAGCAAAAGGAGTCATTTTTTAGCAGAAAAAGACAGCTTTCCTTTTTTATTGAATTCAATCTCATGGAAACTTCGACGATAGCTTCGCATGTGTTCTCACAAAACATGAGAAAAACGTGGTGGAAGGGTCATCAATCAAAGTTCCAAATATTTTCGATTCAAGCCCCCCCGCATCCCTACTTTCAGCTAATGCAGACAAAATCTTGGTTGTTGAACGACGTGAGTGCGACACAGATTCATCCCAAAGTGCAAAGCTAACGTTGCCTAACTAGGTGCCACGTAGATAGAGCTCAACCATGGAGCTTGTCCAAAAACCTTGGTAATGGATCATATTAGAGTTGGATTCTCCACATTTGCAGGACAACATGAGAAAATTCGAAGACCAGCGGCAATAAACTACTAACATCAACTTTAGAATAAGTCTCATAGGCGGTCACCCGCTCTCATTTTCTCTCTGCTTCTTTTAATCCGAGCGATAAAATGATAAATCGAAGAAACATGCTCTAGATGCCTCGGTGGCAGACGAATGCTCATGCTCAAATGAGTCGAAGATCTTTTCATTAATGGCCACAGACACAAGTATGGGTTCAGAACCAATTCTAGTCATTAAAACTTTGACAGGATAAGATGACTGGTAAATGATAATCGCTAGCTAATGCCACAAATTCTAGATTACTACATGCAATATTCATCTGCAAATGATGTGTTATAACAAATTTAAAACTAAGTAAATGCAAATTTCAACAGGATGGGATTTCAAAAACCTAAGAGTAGCGGAAGGCTACTAATAGTATGAACATCATCATAAAATAGATGCGACTAACACTTGAAATTTTATTACCCCAAAAGGCTAACAACAACAGAATTAAGTCCACGGGATAATTACCACCACCGACAAGGTGATACAAATGCATTAACATCCAAAAGTCTGCATATAGTATACATGGTAACTATGGGGGAAAATAAGAACTCTCATTAATACACAACAACTGGGGTTTTCATCTCTTTATTAGTCATTACTTGGAGTCGGATGACTCGGCCAAGAGAAAAATGAATCCAAATCCAGCTCTCAAGCCTTGTATACCCTCCATATTATGTTCCCACTCCAATCAGGTCTGCAATTATATTAAGCTATATAAAATTAAACTGGGAACAATGAGTAACATAAGGAGTATGTACCTGATACATCCATTCTTGAGATCAAATAAGCTTTTAATACTTTGCCTAAATTCACAGATCTCTCAAGAAAGCCCCAGTGCAGAATCTTCATCCTTCATCCAAACAAAAGGAGGCATGTCAAACCTTGGCCCTGCAACAGACCTATATATATAGAGCTTCTCAACTGGGCAGCGTTCTGGTCTTGAATCTGGAGGTGCCCTCTCATCTATAACTTCAACATTCAACCTGGGCATCTTCTGACCTAGCAGCTTACATGCTCCAAAACTCACAGAGCAAGAAGACATCCAAAGGGATCGCATTGTCTCCAGCTTTCCAGCATTGGCCAAAAGAGCCTTGTCCCCAAAAGGACAGTCCCTAATCTCTAGTTTCCGGAGGCTTTCACACCCAGAAAGCACGTGATGAAGTCCCAAATCACTATCTCCTGCAAAAGCCACAGACAGCATCTCTAGCTTTTTTGCATATGTCCCAATATATTCAAACACACGATCTGTAAGAAGACCAGAGAGGGAAAGCCGCCTAAGATCCTTGCAATGCTCAACAATGGCTCCAAAACCAACATCAAGTGACTCAAGGGTCAGGTAATCAGCTGTTTTTGGCTCAATTATACAAAGACGAAAATGGGTCAAGTTTGGACGGTTCTGGGCAATTGTGACTAACGCCACATTAGACATTCTGCGGCAAAAGTACAAAACTGATTGTAGCTTAGGACAGCCCAAAGAAACGGCAACAAGGCCCTGTTCTGTCAAGGATACATTTGGTTCTACACCAAATGGGTCGGATGGAAACACCCGTAATTCCTGTAGGTCCTTGCAACTAGATGCAAGTGCTTCAAGGCCACTGTCTTCAATATAATCAAGTACCTGTAAGCATAACATTCCTTAGCTTTAGAAAAAAAAATGACAGACAGACAAAAGTATTTAAGAATAGATAGAGAAGCAAGATTCAATTCAGTTATCTGAACATGTTATGGGAGGACTAGTACAGCTTAAAGGTTATCCCTAAACCACTTAATGTTCACAATATATTTAAGGTTGGAAGTATCTCCTGTTAGTGCTCAATTTTTTTACTGTAGTTAGCAAGTCAAAGGCAAAGAAGGAGAAGCGCTAACAGAAAAAAAAAAAAGCCAATGATACCATAATAAGCTTACCAATAGGCGCTGCAAACTTGGACAGTGGCTTACAAGCTTGATTAGATCACGACTTTGTATGGTAGCATAACTCAAGTTCAGTGTCGTTAATCTAGAGCAGACAGAGTAAATAGCCGGAAGGTAAGCTGGGACCACATCCCAAAACCCAGACAAGCTCCTTAGTTCCTTGCAATTAGAAAAAGCTCCAGCCAAGTTTGAGAAGACATCTGGCCGTAGCTCAGCCGCATAGGCACCTGTGCCAAATTCAACCAGCTGTGGTGCACGATGTAATATGCTGGCAATCTTATCAAGGGGCACTGCACGATTGAGCCGAAGAGTCCTAAGGTTAGGACATCTACCCACCAGACGCTCCAAGGCTGAGAAACTAACTTCATCAGATCCTAAGCAAGAAATGTTAAGAGACACCAGGGATGTGTATGTCTCAGGGAAATGGATGAGCCAATGCCCACTCAAATCATCCACTTCACTTTCTCTCAAGTCCAGCTCCTTCAGATTCCTAAATTAGAAGGCAGAGTGATTCATAAACATAACATACAAGACAAACGAAAAAGTAACAAAAGAAAAAACATTTTACATGTAGAAAAAGCGCCAAATCAAATACTATGGTCTTACTAAATTAAATCCAAACGTAAAACATAGGAAATCAAGAAGATCTTAGGTTGTTTAACAAACTTAGAAGTTCACCACTGTCATTGTCATTGAAAACGACCCGACTTCCTCGCCATTGTTACTTTCTTTTTTGCAAGTGAGCTTGCCAGAAAGAAAGTTATTCCCTCCAACCCCAAATCAACAAAAGTTTAGAAAAGATATTCATCATTTATAACAATATGAAGAGAAAAGGAATATATTTAAAGATAAAAAGAAGAAGCCCACATTTCCCAGGAAGTAACCATCCAAAATCTGAAAACAACCCCCAAAAGAATCTCCTCATAACAAACATAAAAAGGTATCGTATAAGAAAAAAAAAAGACAAGTGATTTTCGCTAGATTTCCAACATTAGATATTCTTAAAAGATTAACAAAAAAATCTAGCCTGCCTCAGATTGGAGAAAAGCAAAAGCAGAACAATGCACACGACTAAAACGAGAAACCAAGCTTCAAATCTACAGGTAAAGCTTTCAATAAAGTTCTTCCAATCAATTTATATTACTAGAAAAATGTAGCTAAAACCAAAACAATTGGAGTAAACCTAAATTAAAACTCCCACAAATATCCAAACTTCAACTCTTTTTTTACTACAAAACACCAAAAAAAAAAAAGTTCCGAAAAGGAGAAATGAAAAGAGTTAATGAAACTGACTTGCAACTAGCAGCAATGGCAGCGAGTCCATCAGTTGAAAACCCTTCACAAGAAGAAAGCACCAACACTTTGAAATTCTTAAACGACTTAGCAATAAGCTCCAAGCTTTCATCCGTAACGACCATCCGTTTAAGCCGAATCTCTTCGAGCCAAGGATAGGCGCCGGCCATCTCCTTGATCCACGGCAGGATGTTACCACCCCAACCGTCTGGTACCAGATTGAAGTCCGCGAAGTGCGGTTTCCCTTTCACCTCAACGGATCTAACTTCCGGAAACCGTTTGATCACCATCCTAGGGCTCACAGCGTAACAGTTGCCGACAAATATCTTCCTCCGACACCAACTTTCGATCTCGTACCACGATTTACACACCAACGATACCGCGTTTCGGTCTTTATGTGATTTTATGAACGAGAACACGTGTTCCAGCACCTCATCCGGGAACGAATACGCCATTTTCTTCTGCATTAATTAAAAACCGAAAGGAAAAAAATACACTAGCAAAAATGAAGCCTTTTAATAGAAAAGATTAATTATTTTCCCTTTTTTCTCTTCGTTTTAGCGCAGATTTGCGTTTTGTTATGCTTTAGAGTTCGTTTTTATATCTGAAACGCCATTAACGAAGCTGACAGCGAGCAGCGTATGGGGGAGTTAAAGAGAGAGAAGGTGAAGTGAAAGACAGATACAAGAGAGGATAAGGATTTTATTGGTGTTGAGAAGAAGGGTTGGATTTAACCATGGTTAAATAAGTCATGTGAAATGATGGAAGAGGGTGGTTTCAAATTTTTGTGTGCGGATACATATGACGATTAGGATAGTTACACGTGGTGGGGAGAGATGTGGGCCGTAGGATGGGCGGTGGGAAGGGGAGATCTTATCCGTTGGCGACGAAGCGGAGCCGCAGAAAACGGGTGTATGTAAGAGTTTGTGGGGGCGGAGGATGGCGAGATTTTGAGTAATATATCGGAAGGAGGGGGATGAGATATTGGGGGCCGATAAAGTGTGATGATGTGTAGGAGAGAGTGGTGGTGCATGGAATCTCATGATTCGCACGGCACGGCTGGATCTGAGGGATCGGATATTGCGGGGACCACAAGAAAGGTTAAAAATAAATAATGAGGAATGATCTGATGTGAAATCTAGTTATCATGACATCATGGCCGTCCAATCATATTCAACTGTTGCTTTCAAAATATCATGCTATTATTGACCCCTCGTACTACACCCCATTTATTCACTTCCAACGGCCCTGATTCATTTCATTATTATTGATATTGATGATGATTTTTTCTCTAATATAAATTCTTTTAAAAAATTATTATTAGTAGTAATAAATTTCAGGAAAATAGCAGATTTTTTCCTTTTGTTATTTTGTTTTTTCATGTCAAAAAAAGGATGAGTCCGGAAAAATGAATAAAGTAAAAACGAGTGCACGATGCAGTTAATCAAGACCGTCACCTCAGGGCCCTTTGTCACAGTGTACGGACGAAGTAATAAATTTTTTTCCTACATATGGTAAAAAGAAATTTTTTATTAAAAATTAAAGAAAAGATCAAAGCGTCCCCACAACTACCTCCGGTTGCACGTGCATGGCAGCAGAGAAAATAATTCTTTAGGTCCTCAAATAACGAAAATACCCTTCATCTACAATACAATTCGCCATTCTTTTCCTAAAAAGTGAAGGGTAGCGTTGTCAGTTCGTTAAAAAGACATGGTATTTTGGATTGCACTGTGTCAGCATTGAGCCCATAGAGCTGTCCTTTTTATGTCGAAAAAGCTGAGAGAAGTTAAAACTCAACGGCTCGGATTTAAAGTTGGTAATAAGGGCAGACCTAGATCGTTAGATGGCTTCCCGTAAGCATTTTTATCAGATCTAACCATTTTAAACACCTTATGAATATTTGGGAAAAAATACGTTACAAATATGATGAAAAACGAAAGGGAGATTTAAATTTTTAATAGAATTATATATAAATTCAATAAAAATAAAGAAATATATTTTATATTTAATAAATTAATACAAATTATTATACGATAATTTATGTTTTAAAGTATAGCAACAATAAAAGCTTATCTCTAGTTGTATAGTATTGAGGAAAAAAAACTCTTATTTTTCTAAATGAAATTATTAAGTATTATCTTAAAATTAATTTTAAATATTTTACTAAAAAATTAGTTAATATTGTTTGAATACAATTGAATTTAAATCCAATGTAAAAAATGGGGAAGCTGAGTTGTCCTGCTCGTAAAGGTGATTTTTTAATGGGGGAGAGATCGTAATTAAGATTAAAAAATGACGATTATCTAATATAATAGTAATTAATAATTGATAATTAAGCCCACGGATAGTTTCTCCGCGAATCTCTCGTCCCCTCGAGTGGGATGGATGGCTTGGGCTTTGCTATATGCTTGGTAAACTTTGAAATGTTTTAGAAAATCGAATTCTATGATAATGTGATTAATGAATTTTTTTAAAATTAGTAATAAAATGTACTATTTTATTTATTAAAAAATAATAGACGCGTTTAATGCGATGACTGTATTAAAATTTTAAGAAAGGCAAAATTTTTTATATATTTTTACAAAAAAAAAAAATAAAGTCGAAAATTTAAAAAATTATAAATATTAAAATTTAATATTTAATTGCATAGAGGTAAACTTGAACATAAAAATAATATATAACCCTAAAATAAATTATTTTAGTTTACTAACCTTGGAATAATCGGTTTGAGTAATTATAGTTAATCCTTTGCACGTGAGGCGCTTTGTCCAACGTCAAAGGTAGGAGAAAAAGAAATGCGAGAATTTAGCTACCGCTTTGTTAGCGTTGACGGAGGAGCGAAATCCAAGCTTTGCTGGCACACAAATGGCATTTTGAAAGTTATGGGATTAATAATATAATATTTAGTTTTGTTTCCTTTTGATTAAAATATAAAAATGTTCTTAAATTATTTTATTTTTTTTAAACAAAATTTTATATTTTTAATATATTTTAAATACGTTTTTATTTTGTATTTATATCTAGATAATCTTTGTTTTAAACAAAAGATTTATTTACAGACATCAATTGAATTTGACCCAGCTTTAATTCTATCTATTAACATTTCTATAATAAATTTTATCTTCGTATAAAACTTTATATTAGTTTTACCCCTAAAATTTTTTCATTTATAAAAAAAAAAGTATTTTTTTTTAAATGAAAATCTGGATCGATGCCTTTCAACGATGTCCATGATGTGGGGGAAGTTATTACCTCATTAATTAATCAAATTATTGATGCTCAGAACCGGTATCAGTGAGGGTAGTGACGAGTGAGTAGTGACAATGAAGTTAAGCATTAATGACGATGTTCAGCAATATGCATTTACTCACGCCCCATCTCTCGCGCTTACATCAACTTGAAAATGACATTGAAAGCAACGAAATATTTGTCGGCAGCATTCAAAAAATTAATATGGATTGATGGTTTATGTTGTGAATTAAAAAAAATGATATTTAATAAATTTAAAGTTTAAATTTTAATATTTGTAATTTTTTTTTATTCTCATGTTGCAGTTTATATAAATATATGTAATTAATGTGGATTGAACTTTGTTTTAACCATGTTTTCTTTTCTCTTTCCTATTATTTATATATTTTAAATTTATTTTGGTATTTTTATTTTATTTTTTTAATATCTAAAACTTTTATTTTTTATATTTTAAAATTATTTTTATGATTTTTTTATTTTTTGACATTAAAAATCATGAAATTTTAATTTTATAAAAATATAAATTTAATATTAAATGCATTAAAGTTAAATTTTTTTAAAATTAAATTTTGTTCTTAAAATCCGTAAAAATCAATATATGACAAACAATTTAAGATGAAGGGAATAACTTAAAGTTCAATGTGTTAATTTTTTTTTTCATTAGATACGTTATAGGAGATGAAAATGAATTTGAATTCACATTTTATATGTCTTTTTAAACTTTCTTAACTATTAAATCTAAAAATTGAAAGCAAATTCAACTTGTTTCTTTAACCTGCATTTATCTTGTTAATAGCTAGACATGGTTAAGATAATTTTTTATTATTTTTGCTTTATAATTTTACTTTATAACAATAAATTCAAAAGTAGACAATAAATGTATATAATATGATTTAATTATTGACTTTAATTATGCTGTCTATTTATGCAAATAACATTTTCTTTATATATTAAGATATTAATTAGATTCAGACAAAAGGGAGAGAAACAAGAAAGAAAATGATTGACTAATCGTGAGTTTCTTGAAAAATAAAGAAACTCGTTCGAAATAAAATAAAATAAATCTTACTTTAGAGGTATCACGAAGTTTAAAGATTAATTTTAATAAAAGAGATTAGTAAAATGTCACTTTATTGTAAACTATTAGTTAAACTAATTTTCATTAACAATGAGATAAGTTATATAATTCAATTGAAATATGTCAAAGTTAAACTAATTTGGGCTTGATTTTGAGTTAATTGCACCGTATTTACAAACTTTGCTAATTCGTATTTTGATGGCCCTCACTTAGGGTTTTTTTTTTTTTTTTAAAAGGCAATTCAAAGCTATTGGAAAATATTGTAAGTGTTGTAATTTTAATTTTAAATTTAATAAATATTACATTTTAAAAATGGTTATATAAAATAATTGAATTAAACCTTTATTTTTACTTTAAGAAATCTTGTCAAAAGTTAATGTTATTGTTGACAGACTATATATGTAATCACAAAAAATTACAAAGGTTATAATCATCGATATGTTTCAAAGATGATTAGATCGGATTTATCCAACTAATCTTGATTTTAATTACTACCATATATATATATATATATATATATATATAAGCAATTGTTTTGGAATGGAAGTCTTCTTCCCATATCGTGGTTTTGGGGTGCAATGTCTAAAAGTTTGATGAGAGTGGGCGATAATAAGCGTTTACCCAATTATAGGGAGACCCCATTTTTTGTATGGGTATTGGTTTGAATTGGAAATTTGGAATATAGAGTTTACGTATCCCACCACTATAAACACTAACTGCTCAGAATGGTAGGTTCTGCTATATTTTCATATGCAATTTTGCCTGATTACGCGAGGGCCAAAAGGCATGGATCATACAATATAATAATGGTTAAGGATGGATAATATTTTTGACTCGAGGAATGGAGAAAATGACATTATCTATCACTACAAAAAATCGTAAAACTTGTAGTATGTATTTTGGCTGGCTCAATCGATGAATGAATATATTCTATTTTGGCTTTGAGTGAAAAGGAGGAATATATATAATAATATGTCATGTATATACTCCACCTTTTTGTTTTAGCATTTTTTTTAAGCCCCTTATCTACTTTTGAATACCCTAGAACTCACTTGATCCCATTATCTCGAACTCAGGAACCCTTCAAAGACATCCGATGCCATGCCACTGACTGTGCTAGTCATTTGTTTTGGCATTTTAGAACCTTTAAATTTCCATGAGTTGTTTAAAACGGTGAAACTAATTTTGATAAAATTAGTTATTGTAACAATAAGATTGAATATTATAATAATAAAATTAAAATCAGCGATAAAAAATATATTTGGATGCAAAGACAATAGTTAATATAGTGATAAAAGAAATTGATTGTTAAGTATATTAAATTAAAATTTGTATATAATTGAATTTATATTATATATTTAATATTTTCAAAATTAATAAATAATTTAAAATTATTAAAACTATTCTTATATATAAAAAATAAAGTAAAGTGTAGATTAGGAATTTTATCCAAATTTACTAGATTAAATCTTATTTTCAAGTTTTGTTTATTAATATTAAAATTAATTAATAATTAAATATAATAATTTTTTTTTAAAAAAAAGAGAGACAGTGGTGCCATTCACGGTACCACTGAACCACCTACCCCAACTAACCATTCTTTGCCAGTCCCTCAGCACTTGCCCTTGCTAGCACCATGCCACTATGAAACCTTCAACCATCTATTTACTTGCCAGCACTCATACCAAGCCAGATACCTACTCCACCCATTATCCAGAAAGCCAACCCCTTAAAGGCATAAGACCTTTGCCCGTGCGAGACCAAGTTTCCTTTCCTCAACCAGACTTTAAAATCCTAGCCATTTCCTTTACACCAACCCCTCACACAGCCACCTCTACCCTAACGACCCTACACCAAAACCTTTTACCTCTTAAACCTACCCTCCCACAACAAACAAACCACCAGAAAACACCCTAAAAAAATTAGCCACAAAAAAAAACAAAGCAAAACAAAAATCACAAACACAATCCTCTCCGTAAGGGAGAACCCAATGCCAAGCTACTTGTAAAAACAAAAAGAAAAATCAGCTTTGGGTTTTTTTTTAAAAAAGAAACAAAAACTTTAAATCCTGATTTACACCGATTGAGGCTGTTCCTAGCAAAAGGAATATTGAATCTAGAAAGATCACGTTAAAGAGAGCTTTTGGAAGCTTTTTAGTGCTTTTCAGCCACCGACGATCACCAACAGTGACTTCAAGCGATGATTAGTGCGGCGACACAACATCGGATTTTGGCCTAGCTCAAGAGAGATTTTTGGGGCTGAAAAAAAAATTTTTTTTGGAAGAAAGGATGAAATAAACCAAAAAAAATTTAACTTTTATATAGAAAAACAAAAAAGTAAAACGACGTCGTTTTAGGCAAAAGAGAGGATTCGCATGTACCCGTGACCTGACTCGAGATCCACGCTACCCAACCCGTCAACCCGCTTTAGCCAGCCCTCAGCCGGTCCATACGAATCGACAATGGACTAGTTTGGATCAATCTGAACCTTCGAACTACCAAGCCGACTAGATCGGCCCATTAACCGGTCTGGTTCAGGTAAAATTTTTTATTTTTATTTTATATATATTATTTATATCATTTTTTAGCTTTATTATTGTTATTTATGCATGTTTAAAAACCTTTAAATTTTATTAAAATAAAATATTTATTGTTTTATAATAATAATAATAATAATAATAATAATAATAATAATAATAATAATAATGATTTCAAAACTTTTGATTCCTTTTAATATATTTTTAATAACCAAAGTGTTAAATAAAAAACATAAATAATAATAATAAATATTTATAAAATGATTATAAAATGAACTACTAATAAGGAAAATTTTCTTGCCTAGATGTTGAAGGGAATACAAATCATGTTTTAAATAATGATAATTTCGCCTAGATGTTGAAAAATTATAAAAATTAAAAAAAAGTATAAAAAAGATAATAAATAATAAAACAATAATAAAGTTAATAATAATAATAATAATAAATTTTCACAAAAAATATTTGAAAAACTTTAATTAATTTATGAAAATCATAAAAACTGAACTTATTTCAAAAGTCCGCCTAGATGTTAAGGATTTTTAAAGATGTTCGCGTTTTCTCTAAACCCTAAAATCAAAACCCTCAACCCTTCAAATCCTAAAATCTTAATCATAAATCCTTAAAACCCCAAAATCAAAACCTCAAATCCTCAAAACCTTAAAATCAAAACCTTAAACCTCAAACTTCAAAATTAAAACCCCAAACCCTTGAAACCTTAAAATCAAAACCCTGAACCCTTCAAACCCTAAAATCAAAACATTAAATCCTTCAAACCCTAAAACTAAAACCCTAAATCCTTTAAACCCTAAAATCAAAATCTTAAACCTCAAACCCTAAAATCAAAACCCTAAACCCCTTTAAACCCAAGAATCAAAATCTCTAAACCTTCTAAACCATAAAAATTTGAAACTCTAGAATCCAAAACCTAAAACCCTAAATTTGGTACACAACCCAAATCATCACCCATAAGTCACCAAACTTTAAAACCTAGAGCCATATCTATGTTCAAAACCATTCTGAAACTTTAAAGTATACATGCAAAAATCTCAAGTGGAGTAGTTTGTTCTCAAATGCCTCTTAGATGATGAGGTATTCAAGAAACTTTATTCCATTAAGTTTTTCATATGAGTTATTAATTTGCCTTAACAACGGGATTAAAACTAATAAAAAGGTATATTAATAAAATATGATCTTAAATATAAATAATCGTACCTAAGCTCTATCTAGATGTTGGAGAGTCAAGGTGATCTCATTATATTTAAAAATCCAATTTCAAATTTGTATTTTTTCATCATACAAAGCACCTATTAGCTTAGATGTGTTTATTTGTTATTGTTTGCACTCATTTCGCATATTTGTGCCTTTAATTTTTGTTTGCTACTTAATAATACCATCATTTACTTTCTCACACA
>NW_019168049.1:6659358-6795417 GCF_002303985.1 Durio zibethinus
TTTTGGTGTCACTAGAGTTTTTCTGTCCTATGGTTGGTTTACTTTGCTGAAAAGGTGCTGGTATAGTTGATCTCGAGGTGAATTAAAAAACTTTGGGTCGAAGATCGGGTTCAAAAGGTAGTGACGGGATAGCATGCTGAACAGACGATTGTGAAATATGAGATGTTGGATATGGGTTCAGGTGTGAAATTCTTGATGGTTGCATGAAAATTGAGGGTTTAATCCTAGGTGCTTGGAAAATGAGGTTGAAAATGGTCATAAGGAGGATTTAGGTATGGGTTAGGACTTGAGATAGTTGGTGATGGTTGTTTGAAGCCAGGTGACTCCTTATTGGAAATCAAACTCTTGAGTTTAGTCATTTGCGTGGCTAGTTCACCCATTCCTCTCTTAAGTTCGGCCAAACTTCGATCACTGTTCAAATCACCCAATGCTTTAGCATACTCTGGCAGAATGTTGGAACTAATGGGAGCCAATTGACCTTGACTTGACAGGTAATGACAACGGTCTTTGAGGAGGAACAAACTCAACTCCATCACTACCTCTAATCATTTCTATCAATTGAGCCATCTGTTGTTTCATCTCTCGAAGCTCAAGCCATAATTCCTCTTGATTCAACTCCAAAGCACTAATCCTTGCTTCCAATTGATCTCTCATTTTCGTCACTCTGATTCCCACCAAGACAGACATTTTATTCCAGAACTTAGACAAAAATTCTAGACTATTACCCTTATTGAATGAATATCACAAAAACAAAAACACACAAAGTATGTTTATGAATACATGAATATGAGAATGTCAGGAATGCATATATACTTATGACAATGGATTTTTATAAATACAAAGACCCAAATGAAAATTGTCATCAACCATGATTGTGTATGCAAGGAATGCAATGTTATGTTGCAAGAATGGTGGGATATGAAATGCAATGTATGTTCCATACGACCCTATTATTCATGAATCTATATGCATGAAATGCGATGACATATTTACATGAATGATGAGATGTATTCCTATGACTAATACAGCATACTTGTATGGAATGCATGAACCTATCAAGTGCTCATTATATTTTTACATGAAATGCAATGCTTGTGTTATGTCATCCTAATGAACTGACATTACCTTTAAACATGTAATGAGATGGAATGTGCGCACTACTTATTAAGAAGTGCATGGGATGCATGTGCATGAAGTAAAATGTGTGTGTTACCTATTGATATGGATAGGATGGAATGCACGTATTATCCTATTATAATGCACATGGGATGAGATACATGTATGATGTATGAAATGCGAAGGATGAAATAAAATACGAAAAAAAAAATTTTATTTTGAGAAGGTAAAAAGAAAGAAATAAGGCTTGAAAATTAGTCTTTATTCGGCCAATAAACAAAGAATTTTAAAAAAAATCATTAATCTTTGGAAATGTTCTTTTGTCTTTTTTTTTCTTTTTTTTTTCAATGATTGACCTAAAATAAATACCACATATTCAAATATAATGCACACAATCAAAGAATATATAAAAAAAAAAAATGACTCTAGAATTCAAAACAAACAAGTAAGAGAAATAATATAACAACCATACAACCAAATAATATAACGTATAATGTCCTAATTTTTGATAATTTTTTAAAAAGGTGGCATGGCACTATCCTAGGCAGGCTTCCTATGGCTCACGATATGCTGGGTTAGAATTTATATGTCTAAAGGTTCCCAGACTATTCCTCACATCATAGTCCATTATAGACTAGTAAGGTTCCCCGATCCTCGCCCATTACAGGCTACTAACGGAACGGGTTCAATCTGAGTGGAAGTGTTTCGCTAGCAAATGCGGAGGTTATCACCTCACGAGAGCGTAGCTACTTCACTTCCTCCTAAAAGGGATAGAGCCCGGGTCTAGAGCTCATGAATATGCAAAGTGTGTGCAAAATAATGTATTAATTATAACATGAATAAATCATAACCACAAAATTAATAACTAACATACAATTATTTTATTCATTAACATATATATTTTTTTTAGAAAAATCAAAATAAGGGAGATTAAATGAAATGTCAAATAAAACCAATTAAATCCAACAATTCTTAATAGCGTAAATTAAAATTTTGGCCTGACTCTCAAACAAAGTCCCCAGTGGAGTCGCCAAGCTGTCGTAACGATTTTGGGACCGTCAGACGTAAAAGATGATGTTTTAAAAATTGAGAAAAATAAAAAGAGAGTCGCTACTAATCTTTGTTAAGGTGTGATTGGCCACCCAAAAGTTTATCTTTTTAATAAAACTATAAAAACGAGTTTAAAGTCTATCAAAAAGATAAATTTCGATCTGCAAAAAATCAGGTTGGGTCCGGGAGTCGGTTACGTGTGGGGAAGGATTAGCACCCCCACAACGCCCATAAATTGGTACCATTCAATTATGCGCTATTTTTGGTGTTGGATAAAAATGATTTTGATTTGAAATTTAACATTAATTCCCTTCATTTAAAAATATTTTTGCTAAAATTTTTATTTAGGAATATTGAGAAAATCTTTAAGTTAAAGAATTATCTTAAAATTTTTCAACATCTAAGCAGAATTTAAAATAACCATTTTCGCTTAAGATTTAATACAGCAATCCTTAAAATGAAATAACACTCTTTATAGAAGATTGTTGGTGACTCTCCAACATCTAGGCAGAGTACCAAGAATTATTTTTTCGGAATGTTATTTTTATTTTATTTTGTAATATCACAATTTTTTTAAAAGTATTATTTTTTTATTATAAAATATTTTATCATTGAACAGTAAATTAAAGAAAGAATAATGCAATCAATTATCGATGATAACATGCTAACGTATATCATGCTAATGAATGTAATGTAAAATGAGATGCAATTTAAGAGTTGGATTCTTAAATATAATGAGACCACCCCGACTCTCCAACATCTAGACAGAACTTAGGTGCGACTGTTTATATTTAAGATCCCAATTTTATTATTATGCTTTTTATTTATTAATCTTGTTATTAAAGCGAATTAAGAAATCGTGTGAAAAGACTTAACGAAGTAAAGTTTTCTAAATACCCCATCATCTAGACGGCATTCGGAAACAAATTGCTTCAAATAAAATTTTCACACGTGTTCTTAGAATTTTTAGGACTTTGGATTTCAGGGATTTTGGATTTTGGAGGTTTTAAAAACTTAGGATTTTGAAAATTAAAAAATTAGTGTTTAAGGTTTCGTTTTTAAGAAAATACGAACATCTTAAAAATCCTTAACATCTAGGCGGATTTTCGAAGTAAGTTCGATTTTAGTGCTTTTTGAAAATTAATTTAAAAATTTCTTACATTTATTTTTTTATGAAAATTTATTAATAATAATTCCCTAACATCTAGGCGAAATTATTTCTTTAGAAAAATATTTTTATTCCCTCCAACATTTAGGCAGGAAAAATAATAAAAATTATTATTATTTTTTAAGCATTTTAATATATTTTTAATTATTATTCATTTTCAAATTTATTATTATTAAAACAATAAAACATTTATTCTAACGAATTTATAAATTTATCATGCATAAATATGAAAACATACTTAAAATAACAAAAATAATAATATAAAAAAATTAGAAAATCAAAAAGAAAAAGAAAAAGAAAATTTTATTTTTACCTGAACCTGACCGATAAACGGTTCGATCAACGATCGGTTCGACTGGACCGAAAAAGGGGTCGGTTCGACGTGCGGTTCAGTCAAACCGATTGAGGAACGGTTCAGTTCGATTCAGAACCGGTTCAATTGGATCGATCAACAGCTGTTGGAAAACGGATCCACAGGTCGGGTTGCACCGATCCTGGATCAGATCCGGGTCCAAGCGCAGATCTCCTTGGCCTAAAACGGTGTCGTTTTGGCTTGTTGCTTCCTATATAAAGTCAAAAAAAATTTTTTCAAGTCATTTTCTTTGTTTCAGAAAAAAAAAAACGGGGAGAGAGGGGGAGAGAGAGAGATCTGAGGAGAGCTCCAGCCGGCCGCCATCCGATCGTCGGACAACCGCGTCGGCTGCCGCCTGGGTCACCGCCGGCGGTGGTCGCCGGTGACCGAAAAAGTCAAAATGCTTTCAGAAACTCCTTTCAACTAGATCTTTCCAGATCCGACGTCCGTTTTATCAGAAACAGCCCCAATCAGCGTAGATCGGGGCTCAAAGTTTCTGTTTCCTTCTTTTTTTTTTGGCGAAACTGATGATTTCTTTGCTTTTGTAGGGCTTTCTGGCGTTGAGCTTCCTCGCCTACGGCGAGGACTGTGTTTTTTTTTTGTTTTTGTTTTTGTTTTTTTTATTTTTCGGTTGGTGTGGTGTTTGGGTTTTTCTGATGGGTAGGAGCTTGTTCAAAGGATGGGGGGCTGTGTGTCCGAAAAAGCTTTCGAAAAAAAGGTTCCAGAGATCTGTTGAAGGGGTTTTCAGAGAGAGCCTGAAGGGGGGTTCGAGAGAGCTTCCTTTTTTTGTTAGAAAGCCCCGAGACCTTTTATGAGGAAGATGGCTGGGGATTTTAAAGGGTTTCAATTTAGGGGGATCTAGGTGGTTGTAAAGTAGTTGGTTGGTGGCTGTATGGTGGCTGGTCGAGAGGCTGATCGGGTAGTTGGTCGGACCATTTTGGTGCCGTACCAACCCCTTGACTTTTGTCTTATTTCTTTTTCTTTTGTTTGTTTATTTTTTGTTTTTTGTTTTTTTTGTTAAATATTATTATTATTAAAATAAAACAGTAGACCCGGACAAAACCGGTGTCTACAATAGTTTTCTTATTTTCTTTCCTTTCTTGTTTTAATGTTTTCCAAAAAAATATTATAATCTATAAAAAATTGAAAAAATCACGCAACTAATCAAATAGTCTAAAAAAAAAAGAAGTCATAATATCAGTAACATAGTTCAAAAAATTCACAATAAAAATAATAATCACAATATACTAAATATTAGATTTAATTTTTTAAAAACTTTTAATACTTTTATACTATTTCATGTATATATTAATTTTATTATCTTATGTTAAAATAATATTAAATATATTAAAAATAAAAAAATGAAAAAGAAATAGTCACTCCAACGTGGGGGGTCAAATTCTAGTAGGCATAAAAATATTACTTTTTAGTCAACCTTTCCTATCTTTTAAGATAAGATTAATCATCATTAATTTTTGTGTGTTGCATGATATATATTACTAGTAATAACTTAGGTGCATTACACCAATATTAACATTTTTTCAAATTTAATAAAACATGAATAACGTAATTGGATATATATATTCAAAAAAATACAACAAAAAGTAAAAAGAATAAAATAAAATACATAGTTGATCACTCAATTATAATTATATTTTTAAAATGATCGCTTAACTTTTTTTTTTTTAATTTAAATTGCATTTGAATGAGTGGTGATATTAACTCTGGTGAAATTAAAAATAACGGTAACGGAGATGTTAGTTATTGTAGTGTTAAGGTTAGATATTATAACGATGAGATTAAAATCAGTTGTGAAATATATGTTTGGATGAAAATATGGTGGTGGGGTAAAATAAAGTACAGTGAGAAAAAAAATAACATTTAAAAACATTAGTTTAAATTTTGTACAAAATAAAAAATTAAATTATTTGACATTTATGAATAATTAAATAATTAAAAATTATCAAAAAAATTTTATGTCAAATAATAATTTTAGTAGTAGATAATAAAAATAAACAAATAGTAATAATATATCAAATAATTTTTTAAAAAAATTTTTCTAATGGTATATTTACATAAATTGATTATAACATAAAAGATAATAATATTTTTATATTAAAATAATAATAATTTTTTATTTAAAATAAAGTTTAAAAAACCAAAAAAATGAAAAAAAAAGTTTATATCTTTTATTTTCAAAGGCAAAAAAATGAAGCAAGGGTGTTTTTGGAAAAAGTTATAGTGGTGGGAATGGAAAATCCTACTAACCCTTTTCTTTACACTGAGATTCTTGAGCTGCGGTGAGTAGGGATGTTAGTCCTACTCATATTCAATGGAGAATCTGATTTTTTACTTAAAACAGAGATAAAAATAAAAATGGATATTGTAGACATCCATCTGTATCCGAGATTAATCGAAATCTACTTTATTATTATTATTTTGTTATTATCATATTTTTATATTATCATACTGTTATCATACTATATTATATTATATTGTATCATATTATTGTATTATATTATATTATATTGTATTATTATTATTATTTTATTATTTATTTTGTTTTTCTTTCTTTCCTTTCTTCCAATCTGGGATCGTAGATTTGGGAAATGGAAATCTAAATTCAATCCTATAGTCAAATGTTTTTAATGCTAAATCAAGTCCGAATAACTAACAAATTCAACCAAATCAGAATCCTAAGATTATGCTCGGGCAGAACCCAATCCCAGGATTCAAGCATGGATTGGTTATGTATGTTTCCTAAAATCTGTCCTAAGAGTGCCTATAAATCAAATCAAGAATCACAAGAAATAGGCATAGTTGATTTTTTTATAAAAACAAGGAGTGAATTGGGTGGTCTGAAATTTTTTTGGGTAGTAGAGAATTTTTGGGATTTTCCTTTTAGAATTCTTAGTTTGATTCAAAGTTTTTTGGTTAAATTTAAGTTTATAGGGTTTGGATTCGGATTTTGGAGGGTTTTTGAAGAAATCTAGGTAAATCTAAAAAAATTTGGAAATTTGGGTTTTTTTTTTTTTTGAAAAAATCTAGGTTTGGGATGAATTTTCCATGAAAGATGAATTTTTTTATTGAATTTTTCGACAAAGTTTGAATTTCCTTATGGGATTCTGGTGACTTTTCTAGAAACCAGTGATTTTTCAAAAATCGATGGTTTTTTAGTTTTCGGTTGAATATTCCAGTGATTTGTCCAAAAACTGTTAGGTTTTCTCAGTTTTCAGTTAAATCTCCAGTGGTGTTATTGGCTTTTAGAGAAAAGGGAAAGAGAATTGGTTTTAGAGAAAAATGGAGCAGAGAAATTCTGAGGCTAAAATGCTGAACTTGGCCTTTACAAGAACCCAATACGATGCCATTTTTGCATACCCAAATTCATGCTCTAACCCGTTGACCTGTACATTAACCTGTGCGCTGACCCGACCCGAATCATTGGTTTTTTATTTTCATTTTCTTTTTCATTTTCCTTTGATTTTTTTATTTTGTTTATTTTATATTTTTAATTTAATTTAGTTTTATCCTCAACTTCTTTTATTTTACTGATTTCTATTATTTATTTATTTTTACTAAATATTTCATAAAGTTTTACTTTTATTTTTTTAAAAAAAATTAATAAAAAAAACAAAAAAATAAATAACCTTTTCAAATAAGTTTAAAAGACAAAATAATAAAAAATATATTTTTCAAATAAAAATCCTTACAAAATAAATTTATGAATTCTACTAAACTATTAAAGAATTTTCATAGATTTATTTTTTTTAAATGGAACCCACTAAACTATTGAAAAATTTCATAAATCATTTTTTTTCAAAAAAAAATAATTTTATCCTCCGAAAGATTGGAGGATTGTTTTTAAATTAAATCTTACCAAACTATTGGGAGATTTAGTGAACTTTCCAAATAAATAATAAATAAAACTTTTATTAATACTTTTACAATAAAAGCTCACTAAACTATTAGGAAATCTGCTTCAAAGTAAGTTTTACTAAACTATTGGGAGACTTTACTAATTTATCTTAAATAACAAAAAAAATACCCTTAACAAATCCGACGATGGAGCCTTTTCAGGGCGGGATATTAGTCTCCATGAATACTCCTGAGGTAAAAAAATTATCTTAAATTATTACCAAACTATTGGGATAATTTTAAGATTAATTTTCAATACTAAAGATTTTGGTAAAACATAAACATTTTTAAGACTTAGATAGTTTGGAATCAAACTAGTACCATCCTTGGGATAGGCGTTGTGAGGTTTTTATAACCTTCCTCACATGTTACCGTACTTCTGAATCTAAACTCTGGCTTTATAGATCATAATCTACTATTTAAAGATACCTAAGTCAATCTTAAGACTTTTTTTTAAATAGGATAGATACCTAAGTCAATCTTGAGACTCTTCTTTAAATATGATAGATTCTATCAGGTAGTCAATTACACATAAACAAAAAGATTAGTGGCGACTCCTCTAATCTATGTCTAGTGATAGGTTCACGAATCTATACGTTATAATAGTTTGACAACTTCGCTGGGGATATTGAGAGTCAAGTCAATAAACAATTTCTTATTATCCAAGCCTTGCTTAATAAATTTGAAACTTATTTTCTTTTTATTTTATTTCATTTCATTGCTTATATTTGTTTTAGTTATTCATTTATTTATTGTATATATCTGTCATTCATTTATATGTGCATAACATAAAACTCTTCACTTGAGCTCTACCTTTAAGAGGGAGTGAAGTACTTATACCCTCGTGAGATTTCATGTCTTTGCATGGGCCTATGAAACACTCTCACTCAAATTGAACCCTTTTCGCTTGTAGCCTACGATTGACGAGGATCGAGGTGCCTTACTAATTTGTGATGGACAATATGTAAGGAATAATTTAGGAACCTCCTAGAAATAATTCAAGCCACATATAGTTAACCATAAGGGTCCAAACTTAGATAGAGCCATGCCTTCCCCTGTGTTAGAAAATCTTAAATAAGACACATGATTGGATGTTTTTTTACTTGTAAGACTATGTATTGTCTTTTTGTATATATTTGTATACTAACCCTATATATTACTTTTTGTATATTATTTTTTTACTAACCCTGTATATTAGCTAGTTGAAGTCTTTGCTTAACAGAATTATTATGGCTATTTACAAGACAATGACATGATGAAAGAGATTGAAAATGGAAAACAAGAGTGCCACCAGTAGAAGCATATGGCCAAAACTTGATAGATTTCCTTAATGAAGTACAAAGTCAGTATTGACAAGCTGTGGATTTCTTTTTCTAGTAGTTCTAGACTTTTCATGGATGTAATGTTGGATTTGGTTGAAAGCAACTTTTAATTCAATAAAGATTTTCTTTGATAATAATTGTTATATGGTAAATTCACCTTATTGCATTCATGCATTTTATTTATGCATTCATTCTTATACCTAATTTGAAGGTTCCATAAGCATCATTTTATAATTACACATTGTGAAAATCAAGGTTCAAGGATAGCTTAACACCAATATTATACCCAGACTAGAGCCAAAAAAATAGAGCAGGATAATACAAATCATCTCGAAAGGATAGAAAAGGCCCACGAGATACTTAAAGAAAAATTAAGTAAGATTTTAGAAGCTCTGAAAAAGATAAATAAAGGAAAAGTGATGGAATAAGACAGTTCACATGAAGTAACTAAACCACCATGTCTACTAAGTTTTGGTCCACATCAAACCCAAACCACTTTAAGTCTTCAGCCACAGTAAACCACATGCTTGAATTATAAATTTCTTATGCACCTAGTTAAGGAAATGTTCAGAGTTATACCAATCTTATCTTCGTTCAAAAGGTAAAGGAGCCCATTCAAATCGCTAAATCAAATGAGATAAAAGAAAAAGTGAAGTTGTATATGGCTACACCCTTGAAAAATTCAAGGACTGATCAAGCCATGAGCATGCTCGAGAAAAGGCTACGAGGTATGGAAGGCATTGATTTCTATGGCTCCATGGATGTTATCAACCTTTTTTTGGTGTCAGATGTGACTATTCTTCCAAAATTCAAAGTACCAAAATTTGATAACTATGACGATACTAAGTGCCCCATTACACACATTATAATGTATTATCTTAAAATCACAGTACATACTAACAACGAAAAACTGTTATGCATGTGTTCTAGGATAGCTTAACCAAGTCTGTTACAAGATAATATGTTCAATTAGATAGAACTCGTATTAAATCATGAAAGGATTTGACAAATCTTTCATCAACCAATATGTCACATCATATATATGGCTCTTAATTGCCTTTCGTTACAAGGTATGAAAAAGAAAATATTCGAATCTTTCAAGGAGTATGCCCAAAGATAACGAGATGTCGTTGCTCAAGTATAATCTCCCCTAACAAAGAAAGAAATGATAATACTATTTATAAACACTCTAAAGTTATCGTACTATGAAAAGATGATAGGGAACGCGACTAAGAATTTTGCCAACATAGTGATTTCATGGGAGATCATTGAAAATGCAATCAAGAGTAGTAAATTGAAAGAAGGAGAGTCTTTTGCTATTAAAAAGATGCCCAAAAAAAAGTGAGACTCAAGCTGTGAATTTTGACAGGCAACAATTTAGAAACCACCCTCAATCTGTTTGTCCCATATATCATCTTGTTGTAAGCCATGCTTCTATTGCAATTTACCAATCAAGTCCATGACTTTCTTATCCATCCACACCTAGGCCTTCTGTTCGTCTAACTACCCTAGTAAGTGGTGTACGAGAATCACGAAATCGAGAAAAACTTACATTTGACCCTATTTTTATAAGCTACATAGATTTGTATCAAGAGCTTTACAAGAACCATTTGATTGCTCTCATTCCTGTAAAATAACTTGAACCTCCCTATCCTAAATGGTATGACTCCACTGCTCACTATGACTGCCATTTTAGGGTGACGAGCCATTTCATCGAAAATTGTATCCCTTTGAAACATAAGGTGCAAAGTTTGATTAAAGAAGGGCTGTTAAATTTTGATACCGATGAAAACATGGAATCTAATGTCAGTGTTAACCCATTGTCCAATAATCTAGGAGCATAATCTTTGAAAGGTTGATTGGAACTACTTATCATCTTAGATCTTTTAAAAATAGAGATTTTTTTATGTACTTCGATTTCATCTTATTTTTTATTATTTTAATAAAGTGACGTGTTAGATTCATTTTTATGATATTCCTCTTTTGTGTGAATCCCTATTATTTACTTTTACTTTCTCATGCTTTTTTTTCTATTCTAAATAATGAATGATCAGACAGTTATGACGATAATTCAAAATTTAATTTTGGAAACATCATTTATGATGATTGGATTGATAGATAGAGATTATTAGGATTGTTGAATAAAAAAAGATAAATTTAGGAAAGAATTTCAAAAATGATGCAACACATGATTTTTGTAATTATTCATTCATAAATATGCTTTTAATCAATAAATATTCTTCACTAAGAGTATTCATGTTCGAAATGAGAAATTGCCATCTTTTTTCTATCCTTTAAAAAAAAGTAAAATTATCCTTTGCTACCCCATTTGAGCTTGTTGAAAATTCTTTTGAAGAACCCAAACCAAGGTTCACCTCACATTAGGGTAAAGTTTGAAAATTTTGTTCATTCTTAGGGGCAAAGCCCTTTTGTGATCAAGTTTTCTTGACAAATGAAAAAAATGAAAAAAAGAACAAGAAAAATTAATGAGGCAAAATGTTAATGTGCTTTGTAAAAAAAATTAATGGGCAAAATGTCAAAGTGCTCCACATGAAAAAATAATCTCTGGTTTGATTACCCTACAAATATAATTTAGGCCTATTTTATCCATTTTTTCATACCTCTTATCTTAGCTACTTATATTACGTTCTTTAAAAGTTCATTTTGATTGAATGTGAATGCTCAAGTTGAAAAATCATGAATTGAATTAAGACAGACTTGCCATTGAATTGTTTGAGACTTTGATCAAAGTGCTACTGATGGATAAAAAAGAAATGAAAAGAAAAAGGAAAAATGAGGTGTTAAAAAAATAAAGCAAAAAAAAGAAACAAAAAAGAAATAAAAAGTGAAAAAAATTAAAAAAAAAGAAAAAAAAAAAATAAGGAAAAAGGGAAACTTAGATTGAAAATCTAAAAGGACAGTTTAAGTAAAGATGAAAACTTGGAAACACAACTCCATATGATAATCCTAAGAATGAGGATGATATTGATGGAATCACGTTTTTGAAAAAGAATTTTGAATTAAAGTTCAAAAATATTTAAACCATCATTATTCGGGATGTTGAGATCCCATTTATATAGTCATAGCCTTTTATTTTTGAGTCGTTCTTAACTATACCATATTTATTTTCGATAATAAAAACCTATTTTTTTCATTCTTTACCAAGTGTACGCCCTGAATGAATCAAAGAAGTGCATAATGTCTGTCACTAATTTGAATAATGGTAAATAAATGAATGATATTCTTCATAAAGAGTTTTTCATTTTTTTAAAAGAAATCCAAGATGAGATAAGTGAAAGAAGCTTGAGAAAATAATTTAAAATAGGGTAAGTAAAGTGACATAGATGACTCAGTGATGAATCCAATGATAGATTGATGGACATGACATGTGAAATGTGACCAGATGAGAAGAATAACATGGATTAACTGATAAAATTTGCTTCGAGATTATTAATACTGAAGAAGGACTGAAGGAGTCTTAAGAATTTTGTCACTATAATTGAAATTTCATGACATCAGCATTACATACATTGTGTTTACATTTGTATAGGGTATGCATTTGCATCATTGCATTATCACTTATCACTCATTCGATCTTAGCTCAGTCCAGATCATTTTCTTGATTCGCGATTATATCTCAGTCATTCATCTTCGACTTCGATTCGGTTCTAGTCACTTTATCTTTTGGACTTGTGGTTTTGGCCTAATCATTCTTTCTTGGCTCAATCCAGATCATTTTTTTGACTCGTAGTTTTATCTCAGTCATTCATCTTTGACCTCTACTCGATCTTGGTCGCTTTTATTTTTTGACTCGCGGTTTCGTCCTGATCATTCAATCTCAGTTCAGTCTAGATCTTTTTTTTTTACTCATGATTTTGTATTGGCCATTCATCTTTGACCTCAACTCGATCCTGGTTGCTTTATCTTTTCGATTTGTAATTTCATCCTAATCATTTGATCTTGGCTCAGTCCAGATCATTTTTTTGACTTGCGGTTTCATCTCGGTCATTCATCTTTGATCTCGACTCAGTCTTGGTTGCTTTATTTTCAAATTCATGGTTTCATCTCAATCGTTTGATCTTGGCTCAGTCCATATCACTTTTCTAACTTTCTAATCTTGGCTCAGTTTAGATCATTTTACCGACTCGCGGCTCAATCTCAATTATTTTTGCTTATTGACTTGACTCTTGGAACAGAGTGGGTGTCTAGATTTTTTCATCATCCCTATCTGGCAGAGATTTGTAAAAAATGATAGTTGTAGACACCCATCTGTGTCCGAGTCAATCAAAGTCTGCTTTACTGTTATTATTTTGTTATTATCATATTTTTATATTATCATACTATTATCATACTATACTATATTATATTGTATCATGTTATTACTATTATATTATTATATTATAGTTTATTATATTAGTATATTATATTACTAATATTATTATTATTATATCATATTATCTTATATTATACTATTTTTTTTGTTTTTCTTTTTTTCCTTTCTTTCAATCTACGGTCGTAGATTTGGGAAATGAAAATCTGAATTCAATCCCACAGTCAAATGTTTTTAATGCTGAATCAAGTCTGAATAATTGACAAATTCAATCAAATCATAATCCTAAGGTTATGCTTGGGCAGAACCCAATCCCAAGATTTAAGCTTGGATTGGTTTTGTCTGTTTCCTAAAATCTGTCTTAAGAGTGCTTATAAATCAAACAAAAAATCACAAGAAATAGGCACAGTTGATTTTTTTTTTTTAAAAAAAAAAGGTGAACTGGGTGGTTTGAAAATTTTTTTGGCAGTAAGGAATTTCTAGGATTTTGATTTTGGAATTCTGAGTTCGATTCAAAGTTTCTAGGTTAGATTTAGGTTTTTGGGGTTTGGATTCAAATTTTGGAGGGTTTTTGAAGAAATCTAGGAAAATCTAGAAAAATCTGAAAATTTTGGGTTTTTTTTTTTTAAATTTGGGCTTAGAATGAATTTTTTAGTGAAAGATGAATTGTTCAATTTAATTTTTTGGTGGGGTTTGAATTTTTCAGTGGGATTCTAGTAATTTTTTCATAAATCGATAGTTTTTTAGTTTTCAGTTGAATATTTTGGTGACTTTTCTAGAAACTATTTTCCTAGTTTTCAATTGAATCTTTGACATTGTTATTAGCTGGGTTTTAGAGAGAAAAGAGAGAAATTTGGTTTTAGAGAGAGAGGAAGCAAAGGAATTATGAGGCTAAAATGCTGAACTTGACTTTTATAAGGACCCAATACGACATCATTTCAGCATACCCAGATCCGTGCTCTGACCTATTGACCTGTATGTCAACTCGCACATTGACCCGACCCGAATAACAGGTTTTCCTTTTCCATTTTTTTTATTTTATTTATTTTATATTTTTAATTTATTTTATTTTTATTTTTATTTTTAACTTCTTTTATTTTACTGATTTCTATTATTTATTTATTTTTACTAAATATTTCATAAATTTCTACTTTTATTTTTTAAAAAAAATAAAATAAAAATAAATAAATAAATAAAACCCTTTCAAATAATTTTAAAAGATAAAAAATTAAAAAAAAATCTTTTTCAAATAAAAATCCTTACAAAATAAATTCATGAATTCTACCAAACTATTGGAGAATTTTCATGGATTTATCTTTTTTCAAATGGAATCCACCAAACTGTTGAAAAATTTCATAAATCATTTTTTTCAAAAATAATAATAAAAAATAATTTTATCCTCCAAACAATTAGAAGATTGCTTTTTAAATTAAATTTTACCAAACTATTGGGAGATTTAATGAACTTTCCAAAAAAATAATAAATAAAACTTTTATAAATACTTTTATAATAAAATCTCACCAAACTATTGGGAGATCTACTTCAAAGGAGACTTTACTAATTTTTCTTAAATAATAAAAAAAACTCTTAACAAATATGACAACGAAGCTTTTTCAGGGTAGGACATTAATTTCTATGAATACTCCTGAGATGAAAAAATTATTTTAAATTGCTACTAAATTATTAGGACAATTTTAAGATTAATTTTCAATAGTAAAGATTTTGGTAAAACATAAACATTTTTAAGGCTTGGATAATTTATAATCAAACTGGTACCATCTTTGGGATAAGCATTGTGAGAATGCTATAACATTTCTTACATGTAACCATACTACCGAACTTAAACTTTAACTTCATAGATCAAGATCTATTATTTAAAAATACCTAAGTCAATCTTAGGACTCTTCTTTAAATAAGACAGATATCTAAGTCAATCTTAAGATTATTTTTGAAATAGACAGATTCTATCAAGTGATTAATCATACCTAAACCAAAAGATTGATGGTGACTCATTTAATTTATGTCTAGCAATAAATCAACGGATCTATATGTTATAACAAATATTATATTATGAGTATAAGGATGAGAATAAATATGATTTTAAATTTTTATTGGATAGGAAGATTGGGACAGGTAACATAATACTTGTCTCATTCTCGTATCCTCTATATACATATATATTCAATAAATAATTTTTTGTTAAATAATATAAATATTATTTTAGATTAATTAGATTTAGTATATTTTTATTGAAAAATATATATTAATAATATTTATAAAAAATTACTTAAATATATAAGATAAAAATAAAAAAAACTAAAAAAATAAATTTCAATTTTTTTTTTTAAAGCTATGGGTACGAGGAATCTTATACCCATTAAATATCCATGAGAATGAGAATTGAGATAAATTTAAAATACCGTTATGTATGGGTACAACAATAGATATAATATAAAAATTTAAAGATAAAAATAAAGAATGCTCTACTCTCTTCATGTCCTACCCATTGACATCCTTAGTGATGAGATTTATTTGATGCAATTGCACGATTCTTTATTTTCTAGATGCTTTGTCCAATGCGATTGCAAAAAAAAAAAAAAAAAAAAAATTGTTAATTTTATCATAACAAGCTATGGTGGATTCTAAATGCAATCTTAATTATATAAATTTAAGTAAATATTTTATTCTTTCAGTCAATTGTTATTTTTTAATGTCGTGCTAATGTAATACTATTAAATTAGTTATCAAATGTCATGTAATATTATTATAACATTTTTTATTCAGCTATTATTATATCATATAACATATTAAATGATATATCAGTTTTACATGACGTTGATTTGGCATGATTACATTAACTCACAATTAGTAACAAGTAGCTAAGTAGTAAAAAAAAAATTTACTAAAATTTATGTGACTAAATTAAAAAATTTAATAATTAAGAGATCTTTTAAAATATGACTAATTGTATATTGAAAAAAAAAACCAGTTCAAAGTCCGGTTTTAATGCTGATCTCGAGCTGTAAACCAAAAAAAAATATTACTGCTATAACTAGGTAAAAAAAAAGAGTGAGTTAAAAACCCAAAGAGAAAGCGGTGGGTCAGGTAAGGTCAGGTGACACAGGGTCTAACTTAGAAACCCAAGAACTGTAGCGCCCCCCCCCCCCCCCCCCCCCCCCCCCCAAATGAAACAAAAAGTGGCTCGACTAGAGGGCGGCCGAAATCTCCCCCCTTACTGCCGGCCCTTCACTTTCCAATCAACTGCAGTAGTGTGTGACACTAACCTTTTTTTACCACTAGCTGAAAAAAAAAAATTATTAGTAGTAATAAGAAGGAAAGGTTTCCAAAAGTAACATCGCTTTCAGAGTGATCAATGAAATAACATGCCCAACGACACCAAACCCTTTCTTTGTCTTTTACCAATTGTCGTACTTGCGTGCCTTCTTATGAATTGCTACCTTCTCTTCTTTTCTATGCATTTGGTTTTTTTTTTTTTTAATCTTTGTTAAAAAAACATATATGGTAAAGATAGATTGTTACCATATACTAAATAAATAGAGTCGAAAGGAACAAAGTTACACGTATCTCATCTCACCTTACATCAATCGTCATAATTATTTCTATTACAGCCAAACATGGAAGAGACGGGCTATCAAATTAATAGTTCTAGAACTGAAATGAAGACAAAAAAATTTGATTGAATCAGTAAAATTCAAATAATTTATTTTTTGATTTTTGTTATCAACGACCCTCTTTGATGGATGATGTATAAATCCTAAGCAAAATTTCACTGACTCTATAATGTAGTAGTCTCCTGGCCTAAATTTTGTTGCACCAAAAAAAAAAAAGTTGGCAAGATGGGTGGCATTGGTTCTCAAAAAGAGGATCTGCAAAGTTCAAGATTTCACCACTGATTTAGCCTTGACTTCTTCGCATTTCGAGTTTCGACAGCTAAAAATGGTGACTTAATTATTTGGTGCTACATTTCAATTCTAACAACTTCATTCGCAGTAGTTCATGAAGATTTTTAATTTAATATATAACAATTATTAAACTGGCAAAATGATGCTTAGTTGATTTGAAACTTCCTTTCCTTGAGAATAAGTATGGGCATTGATCCGCCTTTGTAATCTTTTTCAATTTTTCATTATACAATTTTTTTTATACAAAAAATATTAAAAACAAAGTTCAATAATAACTAAATTGAGAACTGTGGAGAGAGATTTTATTAATTAACTAAGTTATTTTATTAAAATTATTTGTATTTATTGTATGTATGATTCATTCAACAATTTTATCAATCTTAGATCATATTTAATACACAATATTATAATAAAATAAAATAAAATAATATTATAAATAAGATTAAATTAAATAAGGTCATCTTATTTTATATATGATCTGTGCAATGATTATGATAAAATAATTTATTTATTTATCAAAATTATTTTTTTTCAAAATTTATATAATTTAAATTATTGATATAATTTTTAAAGATACATACATATAAGTTCAATTTTATAGATTAAAAATAATCATCTCTGTAAAAAATTGAATCATCTTATATCAAGAAAATGATAATTTATCTTGTAATTTTATCTGTTTTTTTTTTAATGTGAATCAAATATAATCTAAAATAATTATTATTTTATCTTATTTATCGTCTTATGTACTAAACATGATCTTATAATTTTATCCAATGTTATATTAACAAAATAAAATTAAAAGTGAATTGACTCCTACTTATCTAATCTTAAATAGAGTTTATATTTACCTTATTAAAAAATAAGTTCATATACTTTTTGGAAGTAAATTTCAGTTCGAATTGGATTCCATAATGCACACTAGTAACATGTGAAGTGTTAAATAATAAAGTTTATATCAGACAAATGAAGAAAAGACTTTTTATTTACCAAATCCAGAAACAAGTATGTACGATTTAAGAAAGAAAATATTTGATTTAGATATCTTTTTCTTTTCGAAAAAAGGAAAAAAAATGTAGTGGCTGCCGATTAGGTTCCTTGAAATTGGCATGCATGGGCTGCACATAATTGCAGTGATAAGACTGGTTTTGGTTAAATTCATTATTGTGATAATTAGTTAGGCTTCTGAATAGACTGATTCAGATTTGGATTGTTCACTCGCGTGGGAATCCTAAGGATGAGTTGTTTCAATTTCAACGTTGATGTGATTAATTTTCTTAACAAAAAGCTTATTTGTTTTAGCACGTTCAAAACACGGCACACCAAACACGACGCATGCTTACTAACAGGCTTTAAAGCAACTAAGTATGGAAAGTATGCATTGATTCTTATGGAGTTTAAGAAAAATAAATTATAATTTTACTGTATTTAATATTAAAATTTTAATTTTTTATATAATTAAAGTCTTATAATTTTTAATGTAAAAAAATCATAAAATATAATTTTAAAATATAAAAAATAAGAGTTTTAGATATTAAAAAATGACATAATTTTAGAATATTTCAAGAAAAAAAGAATAAAAACAGAGAGACGAAAGGAATAAATGATTTGTGGATCCAAAATTTGAAAAACGAAAACATTGGAAAAAATTTTATTTGAGCAAAGAAAATTTGAAATTTATTATTATTTTATAAGTACTAAAATTTAAATTTAAACTTAATAAATATAATATTTTTATGAATAATTATATTAACAAAATTAAATTTTAAATTCAAAATTTATTATTTAAATAAAAAATTATACATCAATTATTAAATGCATAAATTTACGCATTGTTTCAATGATTCAACTTGCTATATTAAGACATAATTAATTGTGGCCAATAAATGTAGAATCAATCATTATGTTGATATATTTTAGTCCAAAAAAGTAGCAGCACATGTTCTGGTGACAGACTTTACGAAAGTTCTTTACAAGTTTTGTCTGCTAGATGACAAACTTAGGTTCAGCGTAGGTTGAGGCAATTTCAATTTGATTAAACAACCGGCAAAGATTAAGAAAAAAATAAAATTAAATAAATTGACAGGCAGTCAAAAATTTCTGAAAAATTCTGTGAGTATTGTCTTATTTGACGGTCAGTAATCATTGTCATGTGTCTTAATCTCAGATACTATATGATTGGACGTTAATTGAAGCATATGTTTTTTTGACAACCACTGTTATAATCATCCAAGCTGGAAAAGAATTGTATTTAGGGAAGTAGCAATTTTCACTCAAAAATATTTTTATTTATTAAAATAAAAGAAAAATCAATATTATATATTGTTAGCTTTAAATTGATTGTTCTGACCAAAATTTTAAGTGTATTTTTTCAAATTAAATCTGCTTAGGATATTTGTGTATTTCTCAAACAAAATTTTGTTTTATTAATGTTGTTTATTTAAATTTAAATATAAATCTAATTTATATTTAAAGAAAATTTATTTTTCTTGAATTTAATATAATTTTAACTGTATTGATTTTGAGAATGAAAATTTTCTATGTACATTGTACAAAATTTTCTATGTAAACCCAATCTTTATTCATTCTTCATTTGTGTCTTTTTGCACAAAATTAGCAATCACCTAACTTTTGATAAGTATTTTAAGTTTGCAATTTTTTTGTAAAATCTAAAGATTATTTGGGGATTAAGGGTGAGTTTATATTTGATATTAATAATTTATATATTTATTCAAATCCGACTTGATATTTTGAACTTAAAATTTTTTTCCAAGCTCAGCTCATATTAAAAAAAAAAATTCAAACCTACCCATTAATTTCAATTTATATAATAAAAAAATAAAAATTACTTTTTAAAAAAATATATAAAATATTAAAATAAAAATTTACATATATATTTATATATTATAATAATTTAATTATATTTATATTATTTGAATCGGACTAAATCATACTCGAGTTTTAATTTTATGTTCAAGGTGAGACCCAAAATTAAAATAAATTTAAAAATTTTGTCCAAAACTGTTTAACGGTATTTAATTTTTTGTTTAAACTCTTTTAAAACTTCAACAAATTTTCAAATTTAAACAGATAGTCCAATCCTCAAACAAGTCTAAGAGTGAGGTTTTTTTAGTTTTTTGTGAGTTTTGGTAGAAATTCATTCTAAGATTTAGAAATTTCTATTTTAATCTTGAAAGATAAAGATTATTTTAATCTTGGTAGAAATTATTTTGGGAACTGACACATAATACATTGCCAACTTCCTCAAGGACATTCGATTTCATGAATTAAAAGAACTAGATTTTTCCCATAAAATGCTCATAAATCTTCGCCCAGCTAACGTGGGGTGCAAATATTGTTAATGGTTAGCATCAATTGCCATAAAGGTAAAGTTCATGGACGATGGGACCATCAGTTGGTAAACCCTCACACCAAATGTTAGCTTTGTGTTATCAATTCAATTAATGGCTTATTTTTAGTGGTCCTGATTGTGGAACCTCCCATTCAAACCATCCCCCTTCTTGCAATCCGATCGTTATTTTTCATTGATTAAGCTACTTTTGGCCATAAATGGGAGCCCCTAAGTTGGACCACTCATCCAAGGATTAATCTATCCCAATACTAAGCCAACGGCTCTCCTTTTTTCCCGCCACTGATTTGATGGTTTCTTTATTTCCCATTTACAACAATCTGATATTGATGTCCGAGAAACAGCCCCATTTAGTCTTTACTATTACAACTACCTGTTTATTTCGTAGATTGGTATTTGGTAGAGCTAGCGTAAATCATTGAGAAGAACCCAGTTTAAGCAGTCGGGTCCCTTGGCTTGGGCATTGGTTCTGATGAGGAAATGAGATGGGAGAGCTTTGATGCCCCCATAGACTGGCATCAGATAGCTTCATGGTGTCAGCTATCAAAAGCGTTGAAACTTCTACATACTCGCATTTATCTTTTTCCAAGCAATTAAAACAGCAAAAATTTTCTGCTTAAAATAGTAGTGGTATTACTCTTATCATTTTCTTTGATCTGTAGAGTTTCTAAACTTGCAGGCCAGGCCAAACGCGCTGCAAAAGAAAGATTATTGAAAATGGTTGGGTGTCTCTGTGTGTTCAGGGCAACCAACCAGTCCAGGAGTTTTTTTGGGGAGTGGGATTTCCAGGATTGGTTTTAACTGCGTACGAGTTGTACAGTACTGTTACTGTACAGGATAATTTTAAATACAATACTAGAAACATTTTAGAATTAGAGAACAGGAATGTCCCTGTTTTGCAGGTTGAAACTGATCAAAACTCGTATCAGAAGCTCCACTGGCAAATTGGTGTTGCCATATGGGCTTTAGCTAATGGTTGTACTTTTTCTTTAGAAAAGAAAAGAAAATGGTAGCAGGTGCATTAGTTTGAGTAGGGTCGGCTGCCTGCGTGGATGGTTGGCCCTACGATCAGTGCCATGTGCCATTGGTAGATCATGCTAAAACCCATGCCCCATAAAATCTTATCACATTATTATCGGTGAAGGGCCTGAAGGCCAAGCATGGTTTTTTTAATTGCCTTCTATGTGAAATTAATATGAAGCAAGGGTACCTTCCAAAAAATTCAATTCTACCAATTTATCACGATACAGATATAAGGGAAAAAATTAGTTTTTATTTTTTTGGTATGTAAAATTGCCAAAATTCGAGACACTAAAAATTCAGTACTCTACCGACCAGTTGAAGATTTCTTTTATATCAAATATCAAATCCTCACTATTCATAAATCCCAATAAAAATAAAAGTGCTAATGGGCCTGAAATGGTTGATATTCCGAAATAACTATACTCTTCAAAAACCAGTCAACCTTGGAAAGGCCCAACCTTATTAAGCAAATTGGGTGAGCTAAAAAAGCCTAAAACAAAAACTAACCCCATCTTCCACAGCTTCTAAAATGTACTCGCAGCCAAGACGACGGTTGATTATTTTCACGGCTTTCTTTGTAGTTTGTACAGTGAATAGTGAAGGTGTTTTTAACTCAAATCAAACTTCAATTAATAGGTTAGCGGCAAACCACAACGTTGTCTGGCAACTGGCAAAGCATAGAAACGTGTGAAGAACAACAAGAAATTGGCAAATAGCTATGGATTATTTAAATCAATGGGTTCTTTATGTTTGACAAGTTAAACCTTTGTTAAAACCACTACAAGTGTGATTTGTACATATACATATACATTAATTGATTGTAGCTTTGAATGACAGATAAAGAGTCAAATGAAAGAATAGCAGTTTACGTAATTAGAGACCGGTAGGTTTCTTGCTGTGCTGTGAGAGACCATTACGAAACACTTATCCTTACAAAACTTAAAGAGGAGGATCGGCCCTGATAATTCATTTTTCTAGATACCTGCATTTCGAGACCGAAACTATCTCCTGGCAACGTCTTGCTGGTGGTTGAAGTGGTGAAGACAGACTAGACCAGAAAGTTAGCAATGGGACCTGGTGGACCGGGAGGAGGGCCTGGTGGACCGGGAGGAGGGCCTGGAGGACCTGGCGGATGGGGGGGAGGTCCAGGAGGACCTGGTGGATGGGGAGGAGGTCCAGGAGGACCCGGTGGATGGGGAGGACCAGGTGGATGGGGCGGAGGTCCAGGAGGACCTGGGGGATGGGGAGGAGGTCCAGGGGGACCTGGCTGGGGTCCGGGGCCTGGAGGTCCCTGGGGCCCTGGATTTGGAGGTGGGTTCTTTGGTGGATTTGCTGATGGCTTGTGCAACATGATATCTTCTTTGTAAGCAATCATCTTTTCTCAATTCTCCTCCAATGTCTAGTTAACTACGCTTCGATTTTTATCTTACTCACTTCTTAACCTTAATTGTTTTCGATTGCAGCTTTTACTGTCTGTGCTGTTGTTGGCTACTACAGGAATGCTTCGGTGGACCTCGTGGCTATGGTCCTCCCGGCCCTGGCGGGCCTCCCCCATTCTGATCCTATTCTGTATGTTGCACAGAGATAGAGGTCATCTGCAGCATAGTTGTTCCTTACCATAATTTTTACAGTCTACTAGTGTTTACAATTTCATCACTGCTGTCCGCTTTGTTTTCTTGTTGTTTCCAACGCTATTGTCATCTATTATGAAAACTGGTTTGAGTATTAATAAATGTTATCAGCTGATTAATTGGGATGATTACTTCAACTGGGAAAGTTCATCTTTTTTTTTTTTTTTTTTTTTGGGGGGGGGGGGTGTTTCAAACTAGTATTGTTGATTGGAGTGTACCAAAGAAAAAACTTACCTCTTTATTTGTTTTCCCTGTTTTATCCATCTTGGTATGCAACATCAATGAGAATTCCCTTTGCTAACATGTAAAGGAATTTCACAAGCTGAATGTCTGAGGAGCCAAACCAAAGCTTAAAGACGCGTAGGATGGATGTCAAAGTAAAAATAATCAAATCCCATAATTCTTGTATATATAACGTGTTTGTATGTATAAATTACAAAAAATTATTGTATCAAATTCATTTGATACACGCAATAGGAAACATTTATTTTTTATTTTTATCAAATTCATATATAATTTTTATTAAAATTTTAAATTGCATCGATTTTTTTTTTTATAATTTTTGTATTGTATCACCGTATTATATTTAAAATTAAAACATCTAAAAATAATCAAGAAAAAAAAAAAGAATTTGTTTGCCTTCGATCAAGAAAAAAGTCCCGAGCTTCAGGAGGTTGAGTTAAAGCAACTATTTGGCTTGAGGACAGGCAAAGGATTCAACCAGAACTTGAAAAGTAAAAATATAAACAATTATGTCAACCTGTTAAAAGAATTTTTTTATTAACATTAGAGACACAATTCGAAAATTGAGGAAGTAGACATCTAAAATGGAAAAAAGTGTCCAACAGGGAATCCATAAACAAATTCAAGAAACCACTACAATCAATGATCAAAGAGACGAGCATGTTAGCAAAGCATGCAACCAACGTATAGCGGTCATGTCTCGCTCTTAACACAAACAATTACATGTACAGCAACGAACTAAAAAGTTAAATCCTAACTGCTCATATAGAAAACAGAAAGCACTGAAGTACCTAGAAACTTTGTCGCAGATCATTCCAAGTCCATAGCATGACTATTACCTTGCAAACCAACTATTTTGCATCAGGCAATACCTGCAGTTGAAAACCAGGAGCTTCAACTATTTCAAGATCCACAAGCAAATGCAGGATTACGAACTTACAATTACTATGCTAATTGAAAGTGCCTCGTGGCAGGATTGGCAAGATACTTCTACAGTAGACCAAGTCACAGGTCAGATTTTTTTTTTGTATAATTACAGGATAGATTCTATAAATGGCATCACATCTAATATCTGGATGTTTAAATCACAATCTAGAATTCCAGCACAGAAGGAAACCCCAGAACATGGATTAAACCAACAAACTACAAAACAAAATTAAAGCAAAGTTGGAATTTGGTATACCAACAAATAGGAAAACAGGTTTAACTATTTGTCCCAATCAGGAAAAAAAATTACGCTTATATTCAGATTCAATTGTCAAAAGTCCAAGAGTTATGTTAGACTCATACCTGTTTGAAATCACTCACAAGCAATCTTAGTGTCAAAGCTACTAAGGCATATGGCAAATGCTTGAAAAGCTGAGATTGGATACTGATAATCCATAGTGAATACATCCTTCCCCACTTTTCCGAACTGGAGAATGACATTCTCATGTTCCTGCCCAGCAACACCATTCTCTGGAGATGCAACCAGCTGAAAATTTTTGACTGAAGCAACTGTCACTCGTCCGTAGAAGTTCAGACACCAGCACTGGAGTTGTTCATGCCACCTGGGTGCCTTATTCCTCAACACCAGCATTCCATCTTTCTGGCCAGACAAAGATCTGGATTGGAAATTCTCTGCACAGGTTGATTTTGATCTAAAGAACGGCAGTGATGGAAAGGCATCCAGATTACCGTGTAGGAATTCAGTCTGTGTGGGAGCAACACCTCCAGGCTCAATAGAAGAAGCAGGAATGGCATCCATGATGCACTGCATTCTCCTTGGACCTCTGTTTTCCAGAAAATGTTAATTCCAAACAAGTGAGTTGCTGAATAATGACCACCCCCAGATACAAAGAGATACATAAAAGGGCAGCTTTCACCATACACCTTACCTGGTACCCAGGGCATTCAACTCATATGAGATGTGGCCTACAGGATAGTTGCCAGCTGGGACACGAGGAGAAACTTTTTTCACATTTATTAGCCTGGTTGAGCAACTTTTAGTAACTTTGGCTCCAGCATTTGGAGGCTGTACGTCATAGATGGTGAATTTGGTCCCCAAAAAGTTTGATCTGTTAAAGCATATCAAGGTAAGGTTAGATTTCCAAAATGAGTAATGTATCAGTCAAATCATAATCCAGCTGACAATACCTCAATTTTCCGATGTAGGTACTGCTTCCTTTTGACACATCATTGACATTTAATGAGATGATATAATCAGTGCAGGTAGTGCGGCGGCACTTCCTTGCAGCAAGAAGGAACTTTCCATCATCATTAGAAGCTGCCAAGAAAATACACAAAGGAAAACAGTTTCACATTTACAGCTAAGAAAGGATACCCAAAGAGAAACAGGTACCCACCACAATTATCAAATAGTTAAGGCACTAACTTTCGATGAACCTAATTACATGATATATCCATCAATATTTTTCATTCAATCAACAAATACAAGCAAAATCCAGACAACAGCACAGAGAAACACAAGTAAAGCTCACAGCACCGACCCCAGCCCTTCCCCAAGGCCACAAAAAAAACATAAATAAATAAAAGCAGCAAACCTTGATTCAAGCCAAGGTATAGATAATATGTTTGGTTGCTACGATTCCGTTTTATGTAACACTGAAGGAGGGAGTCCCTTGGACCAGGCTGCAAAAACAAAAAACCAAAGACTGTGGAAATGTGCCCTAACTTTTCAGTTACTTATTCACAGATAATTGATGAATACAAAAACTGTTCTGAACACAAGCAGAGAGCTTATAGTCTATTCTATATTAATTTAGACAGATACCTTTCAAGCAATTCTACTGCCAAAGAACTCTCAAGTTCTCAATTCATCTCAGGAGAAAAATAGTTATGAAGGAGAATTTCATGTTTTCAGTCAATTGTTAGAATTCAAAATCTATGATGCGATAAGTTAAGAAGAAAACTTTATGTGATGCAGCAGGATACTGATACAGTACCCTACCTATTTCTAACTTCAGACTCCTAACCTTCCAAAAGAGTATCACAAGCAGTCCTAAAATGCAATAAAGATCTTAGCTCCAACAAACCAGCAGAAGGGATGATACTGCCATCATTTTTCTCATTTATCAGCACCATTCAACCATTACTTACGAAAGGACTGGTGCACCGCACTTATCAAGAGAGTACAACAAGAACAAGGGATTGCTACTATTTTTTAAAATGTTACTAAAATATTCTTACTTCAATGAAACTTGAAGAAAGAAGAAGAAAAGAACAAGAACTAAAGATTCAAAGCCATGCATAACCAAATGAAAGCAATCGTAAATTACATGTCCTTAAAAGGAACATGCTAACATCTATTACCTGCTTCAATGAGATTGGGAATGTCAACTTGCCAGAAATATCTGGGGTTTTCACAATTTCCTTCATAATCTCTCTCCAATTCCTACATACACCAGCACAAGCAACCACATTCTTTCGTGGAGGCCAAGCACTCTCTGATGCCTCTATTCTCATCAATATATCCCTCAAAAGCTCAGGCGGCGTGTTTGCCCAACAACTCTGCTTGAATGTATCAACTGGAACCGAGCTATCCTGAACTACCCTGTTTGACCTCGATTTCATTCCAAATCCAAACTTCACATCAAACCCTCTTCTGGATATACTCCCCAACTCCCCCTTCATGTCCTGGAAAATGGTCTTAAACGACATTGATGCCTCCTTACACGTAATCCTCTAAAATCCAATGACAGCTTAATAATGCACTTCACCTATAAAGCTTCAAATAACTCAACAATGTACCTAAAAAGCATCCAATTTTCCTATAATTCTCAACACCAAACACCATAAAATCCCCAAAATCGCAGCTCTCATACACAAAAGTATAACCTAAAAAGCACTAATGTTTTGCATTGTACAGTTAAATCCTCCAAGAGTCTAATCAACCCACATTCCAAAAACTCTCAAACTTCATACACAAATTAGTTAATAAGCACTAAAGAACATGATCCAGAACCAGAAAGTATAATAAGTCGAAAAAAATTTCAAAAATTGAAGTGAGTCAGCACCACATCATCAGTTCATCACCAATTCCCCTCCAAAACAATGTAGATTACCGCCATCACTAACACCTACAAATAGCATATAGGCAAAACACTAATTATCAAAATCTTAGAATTTAATCTATACTACAAAAATTTACTCTTCACCCAATAAATCTAGTAACTGAACAAAAGGCAGCCGTAAAAAAGATCAAAATATATTCAAACAAACTCCCGCAGATTCCTCCCCTTATCCTAACTAACCAGGACCCATAAAACTACCAAATAATATAAATTGAGACAATTTATCAAACCTTAAAAAGATCAAAGCACAAGCAAGAAATTCCTAGTCAACATGGATCGCCTTTTCGGATCGTGGGGTCAACCCGGATTTTGGTTCCGATGAAATCCAAGCTCCTTGGACAGAGAGACAGAGGCGGTTGCAGCCTGCAGGTGCAGGAGGGGAGAAAGTTAGGACCTTTCCTTTTTTTTTGTGTGTGTTGTTTGGGTTTGGTGCGGTTTCTTGTGCGGTGATGTGTGAAGCTGGGGGCAAGAGACTCAGAGTCTTAGACCAGAATTTCAGTGGGAGAAATGGGTCCCATCTGCACCTTATCCAACATTGCCCCGTTGTCTGATCCTAATCCTAAGGCCGCCCTGAACCGGCTTTGGTTTGAACTTTGGCTTCCCTTCTTACCTTTCCAGTAAAAAACAAAAGTCTTACAATTTCATACTATCTGTACTCTGTATTCTTTGGTTTATCCATTGGTACGTTGCATGTTTTCAAGAATTTTCTTTATGTTTATATTTTGAATAAATAATAGTTAATTAATTTTTCATCTTTATTTTGAAAAAAAAAATTGTATAAATTAGCATGAAAAAATAAAATAAACAATTTCCATCTTACATCATAAATTTTCAAACTGTAAGTTATGTTAACCTAAATTTTAGTATCATTAACCATAATATCATTAATTATATTAGCTTATATATATATATATATGACATTTAAAAATATTATTAAATTATATATTCACCACACATATTATCAACATATTTTTTCAATATAAATTTAAAAAATATGTTTTTTACTAGAATAATAAAAAAATTGTCTAGAATGATATCATCTAATTTAATACTATTTATAAGTTTATATGATTCTATCCTATCATAATTTTGTACACATCCAAAAATATGTTTAGTGTGTAAGATTATGATAAGATATGATAAACTGATATTATAAATAGAATTAAATTAAATAATATCATCATATCTTATAATTGATATATGTAAAAATTGGGACAGTATAATTTTATTTATTGATCAAAATTATTTTTTTTAAAGTTTATACAATTTAAATTGTTGATATGATTTTTAAAGATATAATAAGATATATAAATTTAATCTCATAAATTAAAAATATTTTTCTTCACTTTAAAATGATTAAATCATATTATGCCAAGAAAATGATAATCCTCATTGCAATTATATCCATTTCTTTATATATAAATCAAATATTATATAAAATAATTATCATCTTATCTTATTTATCATCTTAAATATTAAAAATGACCTATTATATTATCTTATTTGTCATTTTAGCATAAGCATAAGCTTGAATTTCATGTCAAGCAATGTTAGCTTTGTCTTTGTAATTTGAAAAACATCATTTTTCTTTACCTTAATTCTTTCCTTTTTCTTTTTAACTTTGTATATATGAAATTGTCATGAATTTTGAAATTCGTTTAGATATATTGACAATAAACTACTTTCAATTTCATTAATTACCAACAAATCTAATCTATATACAACATATAAAAAGAATCCCAAAGGATTTTGAAGCTGCCACGTATGTCAGTTTTTGTGTTGGTTTTTCATGACTTTTCCCTTCTCTGGTTTCAATGAGAAAATTAGCACAAAAAGAAAATCAGAGAGTTATGGTTTCAACAAGACGAAGTGGATCTTTTCTTGATAATAAGAGATCGTTTTCTTCTAAGGGTAAGCCTCCGTCTCCAAAATGACAAAGTATCAGTATAAAACGCATCTGAAGCTGATTTTTTTAAAAACTTTTTAGTTTTGAGAATTAACTTTTTAGTAAGTTTTATTTCAGGTGAAAAATACAGAGAAACTAGTGTTAACGACAAAGAGTTCGAAAAAAATGTGCATGTCACCTATTGTGGATCTCAGAGATTATGGGAACGACGAAGCTCTGATCATCAAAGAAAACGTGAACATCGAGAAAAGCGAATATTCATCGGCTACTATCACGATGGTAGTACCAACGTTGATGGTTAGTTGTTAGTTTTGAGCTCTCCATGATTGTCAAATTTCTTTGCAATTTGAGTTTCATTTTAGTCAATTTGGATTTGCATTTGAGTTATGAGATGTATCATATCTTAAAATTTCTTATTATCACTTTCAGTGAGGTTTTGGATTTGCTTTTTAGTTATTGTCTTTCAAACCATACTTCGATTTAGCTATTTTCACTGTCAAAATTACATTAAAATTTTTAATTTGTGACATTTGATTTGGTGCTATTGTTTCAAGTAAAAATTTTTTTATTTTTAATTTTTTATAATCTTTCTCATATAGAGATTTGCTATATTTATTATTTTTTGTTGTGTTTTTAGAAACTTTTTCGAGTGAAATTTTTTACTCGAACAACTAAAAGTTACTTTTTTATATTTCTTTAGGATAAACAAAAACAACAATCTATTCTGAAAGAAAAAAAAAAAAAAAGAACTCCAAGTCTATAAAAATTACAACATTATAACATCACCTCTATTTACCATCCCTTAATTTTTTTCAAGTTTGGATTTTATTGAAAAATCAATACGCACACACGTAGCACCTACACACAAAATAGCAAGCTTAAATAAGGAATAAGAACACACAAATATATTTGTTTTGATCCAACTCAAAATATTTTACTCCAAACCTAATTCACTATCAAATAAATCTTTATAACTTAGAGGCTTTTAGAATAAGAAAAGTTACCAAAAATTCATTACTCAAAACTTAACCCAAAATCTAATTACACCATTTTAATAGCCTACACACCTAGCTATTCTCTTAGTGTCTAACTATCTGAGATTACTAAACCAAAACAACAAAACATCTTATTTATAAGGGTGAAACCCCTTATACCTTTGCTAAACTCTCGATATGAGATACAAGATAAACTCAAAACTCTTATAACTTTCGATGTGGGATTCTGAGATTCAAGGCAAATCTCAACAAATCTTCCATTGACTTGAATCTCCAAACACTTCTATAGTATATGCAAAGTTGACATGCTTACCTTTCTTCTTTTCTTTCATCATAGGAATCCCAGCAACTGAGGCTCCATCAAGCATGTACAAGTGATTTTTGACCTTATTCCCTTGTATAATCACACTACCACTCTTGTACACTTTCAACCAATCATTACTACCATAATATGTGTATCCCCAAGAAGCTAACTCACCCAAAGCAATCAAATTGTAGCTACAACTTGGTATATACCTTACATGATGAAGTGTCCTAATAACACCATTGTGAAATCTAAGGTGAACACTCTTAATGCCTTGAATCTGTACCTTTTCACTGTTGGCAACCACAATATCCTCATACTTCACATTCTCATCCAATTCTACAAAGTAACTCCTATCATTGTAGACATTAACTATAGCAGTTGAATCTAAAACTTAACTTTTATCACTTTTCAAAGTCTGAGTCTCATCTACACAAGTCATCAAAATGACATCATCATCATCAAACACAACAGTAGCAGTATCACTCTTTTCTTCATCTGATTTTTTTTCATCATTTACCCTTTTGAAAGTAGCCATATCCTTTCTCAGCTTATTGCAATGCACTTGGATATATCTTTTTTCACCACAATAATAACATTCTATGTCACTATAATCTCTGTCTTTTGACTTGGATTTCTATCTTGATCCATCAATCCTCTTTTAAGTCTTCTCTTGATCAAAACCCTCTACAGCTAGTGTATTCCCCTTAGGTGATAAGTTCCGTGCTCCCATAAATCTTTCATTCTCACGCAACAAGGCAGTCACATCATCTAACTTTAAAGTAGACCTACCACTAATAAAGTCTGAACTAAAAGCCTATAAGACTTGAACAAAGATGACAACAAAATTAGAGCATTCTCTTCGTCTTTTAACTCATCAATAGAAATCGCTAGCAATTGAAAAATTAATCTATTAAACACATTCAGGTGATTATAAAGACTCGTACCTTCTTTCATCTTCAAATAATACAAATTCATATTTAAACATAATCTGTTAGTTAACGACTTCGACGCATAAATATCTTCAAATTTATCTCACAAACTCTTCGAAATACTCTCAGTCAATACACTATACTTTACCTCTAGGCCTAACGCCAATCTAATAGTATTAATAGCCTTTTTCTGAATTCTATTCCAATTACCGTCAAACCTTTCCTCAGGGCTACTACTCTCTAATGCCTAATCCAACCCTTATTGTACTGACAGATCTTGAATCGTACTTTACCATAACATAAAATTACTTTTTTCATCAAATAACAAAATCTTAAACTTAAGCATAGGCATACTAAACATACCTTTCTTCAGACATCTTGAAACACTGCTTCACGATCTCTTGATCCCACGAACCTTAAACTTTGAACCTCGCTCTGATATCACTTGTTGAAAAATCAACATGTACACACGTAGCACCCACACACAAAATAGCAAGCTTAAATAAAAAATAAGAATGCACAAATATATTTGTTTCGGCCCAACTCAAAATGGCCTACTCCAAACTTAATCCACTATCAAATAAATCTTTACAACTTAGAGACTTTTGGAATAAGAAAAGTCACTAAAAACTCCTTACTTAAAACTTAACCCAAAATTCAATTACACCATTTTAATAGCCTACTCACCTAGCTATTCTCTTGATGTCTAACTATCTGGGATTACCAAACGAAAACCAAAACATCTTATTTATAAAGGTGAAACCCCTTATACCTTTACTAAACTTCTGATATGGGATACAAGATAAACTTAAAACTCTTATAACTTTTGATCTGAGATTCTGAGATTCAAAGTAAATCCCAACATATTTAAATTTGGGCATAAATTAGGACAGAAGCTCTTTTGATTACTAGCTCATTAACTTTTTATCTTCCACCTAATAAAGTTTCAATGTTTTGTCCAAGAAACGATTATTTCAATCTTAAGGTTTAAAGAGAAAAAGAGTATGTACTTTCCATTTCCATTGATAATAGGAAGTAGTACTTTCAGCATCCAAGAGCTTTTATTATTATGAATTTCTAAGGATATAGGAGGTCAAAAATTATATTGTTGCTTTCTTGCACTAGTGAAGTCAAGCTTGTGAAATATATTTGAGGAAATGTTCACATGCCCAAGGCAAGGAATAGGATGTATTTCAGAAGACAGTTTGAAGGAATCCATACTTGAGCAGATCAAAACAACCTATGATTGGGCAATAGAATATAGTAAAGCAAGTAAGAGATGTGAAGTAGCACTGAGAATCAAACTAGATTTCTATGAAATTCTTCTAGCTCTTGGATAGTAACAGCTTGAACAGGTAAACTTTTATTGGTATTATGCAATTGGTAACAATGTTGATTGGGAAACATGGCCTTCTGATGAAGTCTTGAACCTTTATAACAATGCTGTGGAAAATATGGACAAGGGCATGCAAATGTGGAAGGAGTTAAAAGGGCAACGCTTGCATGAGCTTTCCAAATCAAAGCAGGAACAAAAACGTTGGAAAAAATGGGATCGAATGGTTTATTCAAAGATATATCAATAGATAAAGCTGCAAAGCAGCCTGTCAGAAAGAGTGTTCAAATAAACCTTTTATGGGGTACCGTACTTTATGAAAATTCAATCATGGAATTTAAACTAGGAGTACCTATCTGGCATGAATGTTTGGAGGTGGTTATTGAGAAGTTTGAGCATTATGGAGCTTCTCTAATCGATATAGCTGTTCTGATAAAGAACCATTGCTTAAATAACAACGCACTAAAAGGTAACATATAGTTGAAAATCATAACTTTGTATCAGCAACTAACATCTACATAAACCTTAGAAGCATAACTTATATTTTGTCATTGCAGGTTTAGAGTTTAAGATTGACGAAATACTATAGGCATGGAATGAGATGTATTAAGCTAAAATGTGGTAAAGCAAGATTCCATCATTCCAACTATGACCATTACTTCATGGACAAGCTTCAAAAATTTATCATGCATTGGAACATGCATGAGTTGCATGTTTTGAGTGGGATTTCTAGGAAAACTAGTTGTTGAAAGGCATGCCTAAGTGCTTAATATTATTTGAAGTTGTATAAGTAGTCCTGTATTTTAATTCAATAAGCTTATTCTTTCTTAAGTATAATAGCAATTGACTATATGATAAAATCTGTTACGGCCCATTTTTTTTACTGCTATAAGAGATTCATTTTCTTTCTTAAGTTTCAATTTTTTAATGTTTCTGTCCAAATCTTCCCTAAATATGAATTAGCAGATATCATATTTCATTTTTTTACTACTGCAGGAGATCAGATTTCTTTCTTAAGTTTTAATTTTTGAATGTTTGACTCATTTTTTTTAGTTTTTATTTTTTGAAATTGCTGAAAATATTTGAATAATCATGTTTAAGATCAGCATATTTTTTTATTTAAACATTATGTACTCATAGTTTTTTTCACCTGCAACGAAAGTGCGAGCCACCTACTGGTTCACATATAAGTTTGTCTCCAACCCACCCTTTCAGTGTGCCACGTTGCCGCCTAAAAGATAAATGAAATGATGTGTTTTATCTATCTATCTATACAATTTATAAAAAAAAAATATTATTTACACCCTAACTTTTTTTAATATATCACAAAAATTTTATTATAAATTTAACTTTTAATAAAATTATTTAAATATCCATTAGTCATTTACCTTCTTGTCTTTTTCCCAGAAACGTGTCTTCTTCTTTGTTCCTTTTCAGCTTCTTCCTTCTTTTTTTTTCTTGTTTCTTGCTTCTTGTTCCTTTTTCTTTTTCTATTCTCTTTTTTTCCTTCTCAGAAACGTGTTTAGTGCTTTTTTCTATTCTTCTTCCTACTAAAAAATTAATTTATTATCAAAATTCACAATCAAAATTTTTAAAAATCTATTTTTAAAAATTTTTAAATGTTTGAATGTGATTTTTTTAAAATTTTTTTAGACAAATAAAAGAGAGAGAAATCATAGAGAAAAGATTAAAAAAAAAGTTATTATTTTATAATTATTTATTAATTTTTTATAATAATGATTGATTGGACATGTAAAAGATAAGTCATAGAGAAGAGAAAGGGGTCTAGGAAGAAAGTTGGTGAAAATCGTATGTTTTAAGAGAGGAAAATTTGAAAATGAATAATTTTTGTTTTTATGATTTTTTTAATTATTTTATTTTTTGTTTTTGTTTTTGTTTATGTTTTTGGCTTCCAAAGTTTAGATTTTTGAAAAAAAAAATCCTATTTGAAAAGAATTGACATATTCCACAATTATATTATTAAATATTAATTGTTATACTTTATTAATAATATCTTTTTATTATTTTTAATTTTTAAAAATTCCTACTATATCAGGATTTAACATTAAATAAACTTCACTCTACAAACTTTGTTTTGCTTTTGCTGTTTTCGTCTGATTCCAAATCGTGGCATAATATAAAGGTTTAATTAGTAAATTGCATTTAATATCAAAACAATGTCGTAAAAGTAGAAGTAAAAATTGAAAGTATTAGAGTGAAGTTTGCATATAAAAGTAATTATTGTAAGAGGTAGTCAGATAGATACAGCCAACTTATTAGAGAAAAAGGACATCCAAATTGTCAAATAATTAATGGAAATAAAAAAAAAAAAAAAAAAAAACGCATCCACTGGTAATACTAGGTGGTAGAGTGCACACATGTTGACATGAACATGTGATGAGCATGTCTTATCGATCATTATTATTTTTTAGTTTCATTCTCAAATTTTTTTAATAATATTTTTAAGTTTTCACGGATAAATAATAAAATCAAAACATCGGTAATGATTGACATGTTTGCTTCATAGGATAAGAACGAAATTACATTCATTTATCTTTTCAAAGCATAAACCAATCATTCATAGCTTTTCATCTCCCTATTTCATTACTCCTTGAGTTATTGTTTGTGAGAGCTTTTTTTTTTTCTTATAAAAGTTTGAGCTATCTTAACAGCATCAATGGAAAGAAACGTTTTTCATTCATCTAAAAAAATCGATGCCAATTCGTTAATTTTCTTATATAACAACGATGTTTTATCTTCTATGGTTAAATTATCCCAAAAATCAAAGGATTTACAATCACCCTTTTGATTCTGCTTCATTTCGCTAACAGTCCTTGTGTATCCAACTCAATTTTTGAAAAGGTTAAACCTTTCAAAATGCTTTTTGACAATGATTTTTACATTTGCTTTGCGGGAAATACTGACCTAGCCGCACCCAATTCCTGGTATGTACCCAACTTCTATTTCTATTTATTTGATGGTCAATGGTTTTTTTAATATGTAATGAGTTTGTGTGTAGTATCAAAATGAAAGGCTTGTTCTGTTTGCCATAGCATTTTCTTTCATTTTAACGTGCAACAACAATGGATACTTAATGATTTGTATGTTTGCAAGTAGTTGCTATTGTCAATAATAAAGTAAAAAAAAAAAAAAAAGGCTCTGACTTAGGGTGAACTTCCTTTTCAATTATCTTTGCTTGAGGACCTTCATTATAGATTTTTTTTTCTTTCATTTTTGTGTTAATCTTTAGTTTTAACTATTCCAATTTTTGAATTTATCTTAAAATTTATAGTAAAATTGGTAGCAACTCAAATTTCTACTAGACATTATTTTTTTTTTCATACCGCCTTAATAAAATGCCAGAGAGAGCTAGTTTCGACATTGCAAATTTTTTTCTATTGAACAGCTTGACAATGAATTCTCAACAAGGTTTGGTAGTGGCCAAAGTATATTGTAATCTTCTCAAAACAGTAAAAAAACACGTACACATATCAATTAGATGACATATATTTAAATAAATTTATATTTGATGAATTATTAGTATATTAAATTTATATATTGTCAATAAATTACATCATGATATTTCATTAATGAATAAATTAAAATTTTTTGAAATCATTAACAATAAAAACTCATAAATTTTAAGAATTTAATTGAAAAAAAGTTAAATCTTAAGTCGTTTTCTCCCTTAAATCTCACCAAAAAATTATACTCTTTTGCACTTTCTTAGTAACCAAACACCACTTTTTTAATTCGTGGGTTGTAGCAAAAATATATAACCTTAAATTATATAACTCTATTTTAAGCTTTCCCATTATCAATAAAAATAATTTATCTTACATCTATTCGGATTATTTGTAAATCCTCCCTAACCCATTTTGTTTCTCCTTTATCGTTTATTGTTCACGAGTCATGATTAATCAAGCTCCATGGGAGAGGCAGTGGGTCAAGATTCACTCACTAAGGGCATCATTAAATTGTATTATAACCTAATTAGTTCCTGACTTGTGATGCATATATTTTTTTACTTATTTAAATATGTGTTTTTATTGCAAAATTTATATTTTTCTTATAATTATATGTAAGTCTTTAAAATTTTATAACATATATAAACATAAATATATATTTAATTAAAATTTACTATTATTATCTTGATCAAAATGCTAAAAAATGTGAAAAATGAAAAGAGATATTAGATATGGATGAAAAGTGAAAAAGAATTTAATATAAATATAATATTGAATTTTTAGAAGAACATAAAATATAATATTAAATGATCAATTAAATAATAAAAGAAGTATTGACATGTTATCATTAAATTATGATTTTGATCAAAATACTAAAAAAAATATTAATTAAGAAATGTGTGACAAACAAAAAGGAATTGAATACAAATAATATCAAAAGAAGAAATTATCTAAGTAAAACAAACAATAATATCACAAAAGGAATATAAATCTTAAAGAAAAATTGAATACTGACAAAAAATGACTTAGAGTTAAACTAATATGTGTTTTTTTTAATTTAAAAAGAAATTAATAATATGGTATTGGAAAATTGAAAAAAATAAAAGAGATATGTGTGGTTTTAAATTTAAAGAAATTTTTTTTTTGTTTTTAATATTTTTGTGCATATTTTATAGTAAAAAAATCAATAATTTAATTTTTTTTAATTTAGCTTTATTTTAATTAAAAATTAATTTTTTGGTTAATGAATTTTTTGTTATATATTATCTTCTTATGTAGGTGATGTCGATCTAACCTTACACCAAAGTTTCAATTTATTTTCTATATAAAAAACATTTTTTACCTATTTTATTCTTAATTATTTTCTTAAAGAATTTTATAAATAATTACCATTGTTCTACATGTATCATATAATATATAAAATATTAAAAAAATTATTGTAATGCAAATAAAATACAACTATAAGTATTATATATTACAAATTTAATTTAATAATAAAAACACAATATCTAAATATATCCATGCTTTAGATAATAATAATAATAATAATAATAATAATAATAAATAATAATAATAAAAAAATAAATAAATAAAGTCTAAAACTTCAAAATTATTTTACAGTGCATTTACATAGTTTAAATGTAAGATAAAGAATATATACATGTTCTATATAATAAATATTCAAGTTAATTTTAAATGAGATATTAATTTTGTTATTGAAACGGTCTTAATAACTTTATCTCATTTAAATGAGGATAAATATTATAAATTATTTAACATAAAAAAAATTTAGATAATACTAGTTTTTTAAATTTTAAAATATTTTTAAGTTTTACAAAATAAAATTATTTGATAAATAACTATAATTAAAGAAATACCTTACGTGTCAATAATAAATATTTTTATCCAAACATTTACAATCACACCTTCATTAAGAGTGGTCAAATTCTTTATTGTTGAATTTTTTTACAAATTAAAGTCTTCACAATAAGGAAAAAGGAATGAAAATTCTCTATTGTAATTTGTAAATTTCATAAAAGTTTGGTTGCCTGTTTATAACGGAATATTTTTTTTTTATATTTTTTGGGTTTTGAATTAATTTATTGTGTTAGTGTTTTGTGTATGTTTGAAAGACTGAAATTGTCAGCTAAATTTTTAGAGAGTTAATAAAGTAGTACATATTCGGATATACTAAAAATATATATTTATTTGTTAGTGAAATTTTCAAATTTTAAAAGTTAGATTAGTAATATGATATATATATATATTTAAAAAATAAAAAATTAATTAAAAAATAAAATAAAATATGTGATAATCTTTTCTTGTAAAATTAAAAAAATAGCGTATCAAAAAATAATTTAACATTTAATAATTATTTTGTAAATTTAAACATTTAAAATTTATATAAAATTATTGTCTAAAACCAAAATTTTTTAATTTATTCATCAATAAAGCGCACGTGGTTAGGATCAAATATACAAAAACAATTAAATATTATAGATTTCATGACCGAGGAGACATGCTGCATATATTTTCGCACTGGCAAAAGAGAAATCAAACTGATGAGGAACAGTGAGTCCAATGATGCAAGAACAATCGGTCATTATCCTTTTTCTTTTAAAATTTTTTTTCTGTAAATTTTTTTGTTGATCAAGAGATATTTAATAAATTTCAAACAAATCTATTCCGAGATTTGAGTCATTATTCTGTCATTTTCGACTTTTATTCGAGATTTATCTCAAAAAAACAATCCGTAAACTACCTGGATGATTACGTTTCTCATTTTAAGATCAGTCCTTTGTACCGGAGATGCGTTGAGTCGGCCAAGTTCGATGAAACAAGCAAGAAATGGACTGGCGGTGGCTAGTGGAGAAGCAAGCAACCCTTAATTATACACCAGAGATTGAAGGAATGAATACCTTCCCTGGAGATGTTCTCCATTCAACCTTGTTCAGAAATGACAATGCTTTTAGAGACCAGAACGTTTTGGTTGTTGGGTCTGGTAATTCTGGCACGGAGATCGCACTGAAACCAGGCAACTTGCGGTGCAAATACATCCATAGTTTTATCTCATTTACCTTTGATATGATAATTTCCCTTCTTCAATTTGGTTAAATTTCGAATAAACTTAACTCCAAGGTCTGCATATGTTTATTATCAATAATCCATATATGAACAACAGTGTCTGTTGGTATTGATAGAGTATTAAATTTTAATTTAATAATTAGAGTTCAAACTCTGACTTCAAATACCCAAAAAGAAAATTAATAATTGATCTATGTTTCGTATGTGCAGGTTCACATTCTTTCAATGAAGATGGCGTAATTGGGGTTAATTATGTTGAAGTACATTCCGGTTAACATGGTGAAGTCGTTGATGGTCATGCCTAGCAAGCTTGTTAATGGGGAATTGACCAGGCCGAAGGAAGGAGGGTCCATTTTTCATGAAAGTTGCCTATGGAAAGTACCCTGTTTTTGATGTAGGAACCTATAACAAGATCAAGTCCCCAGGGATTTAGGTAAATATTAGATTGTTTCATGGAATATAATACTTGATAATTTTCCTTTTTTTCTTTTTATTTTCTTGTACTAATAACTAAAAATTATTACTACTACCATATATTAAGTATAAATGAATAGTTGTTAAACGATTTTTATGTTAAAGAAAAACTGATAAATCGATGACAAAATTGGGGACAATATCGTTTATATTTCCCATTAAATTGAGTGAGAATAATTTAAAAATTTTATTGTTTCGAAACATTTACATCAAATGCTCTCTCTGGCCTTGGGGTAAAACTGCAGCATAATTCTGATTCTGGGCATGCAGCCGTGCTTTCTCTCAATTAATCAAGAAATGTGAAAACTGTTACAACCAAATTATAAAACCTGACTACCTGACCAACTGCCGGAGGAGGGGAAAAGGAAGGAAGATATGGCACTTTGATATTTTGATTCGAGCTTCATGGAAATCAGCATAAGCTACTGAAACTTTGATGTGGCAAACTGAAGCTCTCAATCATAGTTTCCGAGCTAGGATTTTCTTTTATCTCCCGACCTTGCTACCCAAGACGATCAAACTGAATTCACAAATGTTAATAATTATGCCCAAAGGAGTCCATCAAAGCCAATCTCCAAATTTGAAACTGGACTATCGCCAAAGTCCTGCTCCACTGTCTGGATGTCTCCAAGTGAATCAACATATGGTTCTAAAAGATCATCAGATCTTTCAGATGGAATACCATAGTCTTTGAGAATGCGAGATGAAGCAGCCATAGCTGCTTTCCTATCCAAAACAGCTAGATAATTGTCTTCAAATTCAAAAACTAGATACTTGTCCTTGCAACCTGACCAAAAATACAGACTGCTATGAGAACCACTTAATAGAGATGATGAAGACTAGATAAAATGGATGTTAGCACTTACAAGCAACAAGGTGTGCTAGGTGACGAATGTTTTTTATTCGAGTTCCATTGAACTTCAAAACCTGAAATTTCTACATTTTAGTCAAAGGCAAATAAATTGGAAGAGGCAAGTTGTGAGGACATAGAAAACCTACCTGCTGGTTGCTCATGTCCTCGTATCCAATGTTTACTTCGTTTGCCAAGACCTAATGAAGATAAGATAAACAAAGTCAGATCTCATGCACCAAAATACTGTTTCAAAATTCCCATGAAAACAACCCATGCTCTGTGATATGACGAAATCATAGTAAGAGAATAAAACTTTTCTTTTGTGGCATATGAAGACTCATTGGGCTTGGAGGCCTGGACTACAAAACAAGAGATAACCCTGTCTCATCTCATAAAACTCACTCCTATTCCAAAATTTGAACTAGGGACCTTCAAGTTGAAATTTCCAAGTTCTAACCATTGAGTGTTCCCTTAGTCCTTATAACACAAGCAGATTATTGTGACACTAAGAACTAGTTAGATGGTTACTGTAGAGCATATTTTCAAGTGAGAGTTTGCCTTAGCTATCAATGTCAAACCTCATATCATAAGCAGCACACCTGTGATAGGATCACAATCTGTTCTCCTTTGAACCTTGCCAAAGAGTACCGTGCCTTAGCCAGCAGTTTCAACTGAGAAGAAGAATGAATAATTAAAAGTCAAACCTCAAAAATGCTTTGGTATCAAAATGGCACGGTATTAGAAGAATATCATGCTTCAGGAGTGTTCTAGAATTTACAACTTACCCCTATAGAGTCTTCGCTTTCCTCCCTTTAAATTAGACATCAATAAACAAATACAGATTACTTCATGATTAGCATTAGTATCCTTACATTATTAACCCATCCATGAAAGGAATTGTATAAACTACTGAGTGTGGGGAATGTACAAACTTACTCTATCAATGGTTCTGAAAGTGGGGTAAACACCAAACCAGCAATAATTAGATATGAAGGTTGACCTCCATCAATATGATAGGAAACCTAGAATGCAACGCATAAAGGATCTAAATCATTAGCATCTAAAAAGAAAGCAAATGTAACCAATATTACTGGAGCCATCTCTTTCAGTTCAGAGCCAAGACGTTAATTCCATACCAAATGTACTCTTGGATTTAAAACTACTTGAACTTTCATAAATTTGCCTGCCCTAATTATACCAAGCTCTGCTACATCACCTGCAAATCTGTAAGAGAGCTTAAATTGGATCCAAGACTAACTTATATCACAGGAATAAAAATGAATCCCGAAAGAAAAGATAGGAAAAGATGATATAAATCATGGGAGATTAGAAAGACTAAAAACACAGAACACAAGAATGCTCATTCTGCAATATATTGTATAAACTGTTAAATCGTGTAGCAAAACATGTCATGCAGCTTTTCATGTGATTTCTTGGCAGAGAAAAAGGGCCATTACTTTTGACTAATGAGGTAGCGGAATGCAATGCGTTCATTTGATCTAAACGGCACTGTTCCTTCAGAACCCACATGAATATCATCAAAACTCACAATCACGTCCCCCTGGAAAGGTAAAAATAAATTAAAATCCATCTTTGTAACATACAATAATAAACAATGTGTAAAGAAAGTTGAAAAAAATCTTTATCATTAGGCTTCTCTTATCATCAGTGAGGAAATTGGACACTCAGGACAATAAAATAACAAGAAAAAAAAATGAATCAAATGACTACCATATATGATGTGAATACAGAAAATTGAGATGGATAATAAAATAAAACTAAAAGGTCCAACATCCTCAATGCTTATGAGCATTGCCAGCATACCTCCTTTAAAACATTATTTGCATCCAAAGTAGGTTCAACTCTTCGAACAAGCACACCCTGTGGAAGTCAAATTTTATAATGGAAACATCCAAGGTAATGAACTACTCAACAAACATGACACTATCAAGTTTAAAAAAGATTAGAATTATGCTCTGCAAAGTTGTATCAGATGCACCATCAGAAAACAGGTAACTTGCTAAAATAAATAGGGCCTGAAAATGAAATTGAGGAGAACCAAAATGCTTTCTGCAGTCCGCATAGACAACCCAGATTACTGCCACTCATAAATGCTTCAAGCTCTAAGTTTACCCATTTCTGAATGAATACTTTTATATTTCCATGTTCTTTTGATACTGATTACTGACACTTTGCAACCTTTTTCACCAATTCTTTTACAAAATCTTGCATGCTAGATAGCACACAAATGACATTTTTAAACCTAGTCTCAAACTTGAACAAATTAGAGGAGGTGAGCACAAAAAACATGGCCATTAGACAATTATAATAAATCCTATATGTAATGTGGCCTTAATTTAAATTTCTTTACAATCTTGCAGTACTGATCCATTGCAGCACCTGTTTCATTTTTCAAAGCTTTATCTTTCTCATGCCAAGTATCCTCATACACAACTTTCACATCTGTTAGTATCCACCATCTCCTCCAAGAAGCTTCAACTTGAACTCTCTTCAGCAAGCCTACAACACAATTTTGAAATCCAACTCCCACCATGCAAACCCTTCTTGAATCCCACCATCCACAAACACAAATGCACGCAAATCCCTTACTATCCCAAGGGAATATGCAAACAAGTATATATTTGTGCATGTAAGTACAAGTGCACTAGTGCTTTTGAGCTCTCTATGCTGAGTAAGTTGTAGTAAAATTACCCCATTAGACTGTACTTGTAAGCACGCCCGTAGTGCTGGATTCTCCAACTTCTGCAGCAATACACCAAGGCAAGGGAAACCTGGAATCTCAATGAAGGAATTTTATCATTTTTTTATGTTTACATTTTGGAGAAAATGCCACGCCACTGTGATATTTGTGCTTGAGCACTAAGTGTCAATGACAATAACAGAATGATGAGTCAATGATTGAAAAAGAATATTAGCATTAGGTAAATTCAAGCAAGTGGCAGGCTGTAAGAGTTGGCTGGACATCCAAAAGTAATTCATAGAACTTAAAGTATACAGATTGCAAAAGTCATTGCTTTGTTAGAGTATATTGGGTTCATCATGAAGTTAAGTGCAATTATAAAAATAGAGAAACATTTATATGGGTATGTAAAAATAAGGTTTTGGAAGAAAATCGTGTGACCAAAACTAAGAACCTTATGCATCGACATCCTTGGAGGATATTAATAAATATATTGAAGCTCCATCTCTAAAATTCACAAGAATGAGTTCATATAATAAATTAACAATAACATAAATGATGTCCCCTGTGCAATACTGTGAAAGGTAAGAGGATACCTAATGCACTAATTCTGAAAATCCAAAAATATGCACACAGATTTAAATGCAAGCATGATACATATTTCACACAACTGTAGTTAGGAAAAGATTCTCACCTGTATACTTCCCATTCCTCTCATAGTCATTCAGAAAATGAGATACAACTGTAGTTGGTATCACATAACCAATATTTTCAGCCTCCTCAGATCTGTAAACCTAAAGGAAGTCTCCCGTTAAAACATAATATGTGGTAGATAGGGGGAGGAAAGGAAAAGACGGACTGAAAATAGCACAAGAAAAAACATATGATGAAAAGCATAATAGTTGATAAATAAAATAGGCCAGAGAAGCATGTCTAAATATGAAAGGAAGCAAGTATAAAAAGTACTATCTCCTCCTGTCACATAATGCTATTCCTCTTTGACATGTTACAGATTTAAGGAGTGTGTTTTTCTTTCGCATGGTATGCATTTTGTCCTTAAATATTGTCAGTTTCCTTAATAATTAATTCAACTTAGGCATGGAAACAACAATAAAAATCAATAATAATGCTTGTTTTAGTAATCAACAAACATTTCAGACAACTCAAAAAAAGGGAAAAGGGAATGCAGTAGCATTATAAAACAAAGGGAAAATAAATTAAACCAAACCAAATAAATGATTTAAGAAAAAATAGTTATCTCATAATAGATTTTGGCATAAACCCACACGTACAGAAGGTATACCTGAAATGCAACCCCAATGCACTCTCCCTGCTCGTTGAATGCAGGACCACCACTATTACCTGAAATCTACCCAAGTATAAGAAATGACTATCACAATGATACGGGTAATGCCTTTCAAAAAGGGACATGTTACAAGGCTTAGATATACAAATTTCAATGACCAACTGACCAGGATTTATTGCTGCATCAATTTGAATGCCCAACAAATCAGATGAGCCATGGGCGTATGATGTGACCTGAAGAAATAATATCAGTAAGAAACTTGATACTGTTATTCATTTAACATGTAGGCAAGAAACAAAATTTAAAAAAAAAAATGGATATGGGCATCAAAGAAATAATAAGGGAAGGCAAGATCTGACTGATGCTTGTCATTATTGCTTTGGAGGGGTGAATCAAAGGATCAAACCTCTATACGCGATACAACTCCCTTTGTCACTGAAATGGTGTCTCCTCCTAGGGGATACCCCACAACAGTTACTGCATCCTGCCCATCAAGAAAACAGAATAGAAACAGCTCAAAAAAACTTGAAATTAAAAAAGTTGGCATAACCACTCTAGCATAATTTACTAAGGCTTCAAGACCTTGTATCTAACTCAGATCAAGCACAAATCTAACTCAGATCAAGCACAACTGTGACTGTCACATTGATGAAAACAAAAATGACAAAAAATTTATCTAACTATACTTTTTTTTGAGTCCTAAAGCACCCGCGCGGAATTTTTGAATTTTAATAGAGGGTATTTTTGCCCTATTTTTTCAGTTTTTGTGAGCATTTGGAATGTTTCAACGGATACTTGGGGAATGAGAGGAGTTTTTCCATACATTGAGGGCAGCATTGTCTTTTATTGCCACCTATTTTTACCATCTAATTTTTCGAGAGAGAGATGGTGAGGCTGAGAAAAGAGTGAGGGGCAGAGCACTGATGGAGAGAACACTTAAATGCTGAGAGTGAGGGCAATTAAATCAAAGACCATAGAAATTTCTTTTAGTTCCTCAGCTGAATCAGAACAGATACTTATTTCATCAAGGCAATTAATCAACCGGACTGTCATTCAGGTTCAAGATAAAGCATGAGTTATTGAAAAATGCACTGAGAGAATAGTTCTATGCTCCATAAAAGGTGAAAGGGCTATTAAAACCTGAAGGTGCGGCAAGTGTCCCAGGCGAAGCGACTCAGCTCCTTTCCAAAATTCCTCACTCTCTACCGAAAGCAAAGCTATATCACAATCAACACCTCTGGCTAAAACCTGTTCATCAAATCATGAGAAGAAAGTAAGCTTTAAGATATTAATAATGTCCAACAAGCAGTACAACTCCTGATCTAGACACCTTGGAAATTACTTATCAGATTTTCAACCGATACCTTGCTGCCAATGGTGTGCATTAACATGCATAAATCTTCATCAGTTATAGCAATACGCTTTATGGGTACTTAAACAAATATCTTAATTTGAAGTAGTAGGTTATTATTTGATGAGAAAACTGCGTAGATTAGTTATTTGTTCACATTTTTATTCTAATAAAGTGCTGATAAAATTTAACTTGTTCAAATATCAATAATAAGATCAATTCAGACTAAATCAGGATTTGCTAAGAAAAAATACCAAAAACAGAAGTGATTACATTGCAAGCGTACTTGAGGACCTCAAAGACACAAAAAGGCCTGAAGTTAGAAATGAACCACCAAAAAAAAAAAGCTATTGAAAAAGGTCAAATCAAGATCTTGGGCCTGAGGATTGATTCTATAAATGCTATACTCGCCATTTCATCTTTTAATATCTATTCATAACCATCCGGATGTAATTTCTTAACATTTGTATCTAAATCCCCATAAACACTGTATATCTAACACCATAAGATAATGAAAGTAAATTCTCATAAATTAACAAAACCACACGCACCCACACACATATATATGGATCCTACATAAAAGAAAATGACAATTGCCTGACTCCAGCCCGAATATAAAATAAAACGGTTAAGAAGGACAGAGGAGGAGGTGGTCGCTGGGGTGGAGAAAGTCCTCAGCTTGAGATTCAAAAATAGAGCAACCAAATCCCTGGGAAAAAATCAAGGTAAAGGAAAAGGAACCCACCCCAAGCAACTAAACTACTGAAGCCCACTGATGTCAGGAATGTCATGCTATTTACTAACTGATTTACTTGTTTCACCACTAGCAATGTATCGTAACTCCTTTCTACATTGGGTTAATGGTTTTATGCCTTCAAATGCTATGGAGGAAAAGAGGTCGTAGTACTAAATCAATAGGTTGTTAACCCACATCAATAGAAACTAAGTAAATGTGTTCTTGAGAGGCTGAGATTGATTTATGACACTGCTTACTAAACATACCAAGAATGCATTTAATATTTATTAGAGCAATACCTTAGCAACATATTTGGTATCATCCCCCCTTCTCTTTACTTTAACCTGTAGTCAGAAATGATAAAATACAAAGAGAATAATCAACTGAAGATAACAGCAAAATGCAATCAAAGTAGACTAGAAACATAAACAAATAAACAACAGCTCCGAGTTATGAGAAAGAAAATTGAAATCACTGATATATGCAGTACTTGATGATTTTATAAACTTCACTTAACAACCAAGGCCAAGAAGTCCATGTGACATGGGCAGTAAGGGCCATGAGATAGGACACAAGCCGCTTCAAACTCCTCATCTGAGTAAAGAAAACTTAAAAATCCCAATCTATACGCATCTAAATCCAAACAGTATGAAGGAATAATGCAAATATCCAATTAAGAAATTGGGAACTAAAAATAAATAAATAAGCACTTCTGAATTATTATTTCTCAACATCAATCCATAAATGATCTTCACTTTCCTTGAAATACTTTAACCTGTAGTCAGAAATGATAAAATACAAAGAGAATAATCAACTGAAGATAACAGCAAAATGCAATCAAAGTAGACTAGAAACATAAACAAATAAACAACAGCTCCGAGTTATGAGAAAGAAAATTGAAATCACTAATATATGCAGTACTTGATGATTTTATGAACTTCACTTAACAACCAAGGCCAAGAAGTCCATGTGACATGGGCAGTAAGGGCCATGAGATAGGACACAAGCCACTTCAAACTCCTCATCTGAGTAAAGAAAACTTAAAAATCCCAATCTATACGCATCTAAATCGAAACAGTATGAAGGAATAATGCAAATATCCAATTAAGAAATTGGGAACTAAAAATAAATAAATGAGCACTTCTGAATTATTATTTCTCAACATCAATCCATAAATGATCTTCACTTTCCTTGAAATGCCATTCTTCTTTCCAACTTTGCATACAGAAGTAAAGAAGAATAGGTCCAAAGATGCTGAGGTAATCTGGCTTATATTCTTAGCAGTGGTAAACATGTTTATGGTCAGTAAATAGGGAACCTAAAATCTGAAATCATCCAACAATACCATTCTAAAACTCCTTTTAAATTAGATTCCAAACTCACTTCCATGTTGACATTGGACAAGAAATGGTACAATTGGCTTTCCATGATCACATAAACATGATGATTCCACACATCATTATCACATAAACAGTATAAACAATGACAAATTGGTTATCCAAAGCTGTTTTATTCAACTAAATGATGATTCAACACTTATATCCACTAAGTTTAAAAGATAATTTAATATTTATTACGTACTCAAGAACTTTTATATACTACCTGTGTGTCATGTTCCACGCAATGTGCATTTGTTAAAAGTTTCCCATCTCCAATCATGAAAGCACTGCATGAGGACAAAAAGAAAGATAACCATAAATTAAAATTTTAATACCTTGTATACAACACAAGATGAAAGACAAACAATAAGCCGAGTAACTGGAATTGGAAAAGCTTTAGAACCAGCAGAGTACATGCTTCAGGATCCAGAAACAGAATAGAATCTTGCCTTCCAGTGCTTGTATATTGTTTTTGCTTTTGCCAAGGAAGGGAATAATCAGGGGCGGTATGGGTGCAGTAAACCTAGAACAGATATAAAACAAGGCATAGCATTAACAAATAGCAAAGAAACAAAAAGGAAAAGCAAATAGATAGTGTAAAATTTTCATTTACCAATAAATTCACTCTAGTAACCATTTTTTCTTGGAAAAGTAACAATAACAATAATGATAATAAAGATTTGTAAGGATTTCTGCCTAAAGATCTATGCATTGCTTGCTCCTTTAACATGCATCCAAAATGCATATATAGCTAAAAACAATTTGTTCACCTATCTTTAGAAATGTCAAGTGGCATTTTAATCCAAAATGAGCAATCTGTCTAACCAAAAAGCTTAAGAGAACCCAAAACAGTATCAATTACATTCTACCGACATCCAATTGCAAAGCCATCTCAATTTTCAATAGCACGTGTATTGATGCCACTTCAGACTGGTAGATCATGCATTCGTGGCACAATAAATCAAAGGCAAAAGACATATACAAAAGCTAAGAGATATGCACATCAGCCACTCAAACATGCAACAATTAGAAATGTAAAAGTATGATAAAGGCTATATGACACTTTATTTCTTAACAAAATAAAGAGATTGAAAATATTCAATGTAACAAAAGACTTTTTTTTTTTTGCTTTAATGTTTATATAACCTTCACAACAGCATTGAGAAAGATTGCATCCTGAAGATGCCCCGGTTCAACCTGAAATCAAATACAAACAGGTCATAAGAAATAAAGAGTTGCAGAAAAGCAAATCAAATGTACAGAAGAGAAACAGGAGTGAGCATGTGATAAGGCAAACCCATGTAGTATTACATAAATATGCTCAGAGTTTTAGAAAACAAACTTGTAGCAATCCTCAGAAAAAACAAATTACAATGATAACCATCCCAGACTATAGAATGGCAGGAAAATTACAATGATAACCATCTTGATAAGCATATACAACAAACTAATAAGATGATTGATTATACCCAAGGTGTAATGAATGGCTGGAAATGAGGTTTATGGATACTGCAAAACACTTGCACTTTCTACTTTAGAAAATAGCCAAGCAAAAGATAAATTATAAATTCAAACCAGTCATTTAAGTTGGCAGTCAAAGGGCTTCATGTTCCACTTAGAAGTACAAAAATTTCCCTTGAAACTACATGTTTACAATTATACCTGCTGTTCCCTTGGGTCAAGCTGAAACTCCTTCTTGTCTTTTCTTTGTGTGCCAAATGATTTAAAACCTGTTAATTGAGGACGCCCTGTGTCCCCTCTACCACTAATTCCATCAGCATATAAGCTGGACTTTTCATCTTTTGGTCTTCCTGGAAGTTTCTTCTGGGAAGCAGAATCTTTCTGGATATGAAAAATATACATCATTCAATTAGTTAAACATGACCAAATTGATCTAAGGACCACCGTGCCATGGAAGAAACTCCAGCATATAAATATTAAATTACAATCTACAACAACATAGCATAAAAGGTTCAGACAGCCAGCATTCTTCTATTAACACCAATACCACATACCCAATAAAATGAAATTGCTACCTCCATCTTGCTCTATCCATACAAACTTTCCAAAACCTACTTTTCAATAGCACAAAAAATTATTATAAAAACATGTAAATCTTACAGTTGCAGGCTTTGATCAACGATAGTGTTTACAAATAATTCAGTAAACCAAACGGTGGTTATTCTTAAACCCTAACAGATTAGGTCCATCGCCTCGTTCAAATCAAATTACGCTATAGTACTGATTTATAGTACTAATCTCTTACCCAAACGACATTTCCAATTGCCTAATCTTAAATGAAGAGATCACAACTTCCAAAAATTACGTGTAAATAAACTAACAAACAATGCGTGATTAATGAAACTATAAAGTACTGATTTAATGAAACTATAAATTACGCTATAATACTGATTTATAGTACTAATCTCTTACCCAAACGACATTTCCAATTGCCTAATCTTAAATGAAGAGATCACAACTTCCAAAACTTACGTGTAAATAAACTAACAAACAATGCGTGATTAATGAAACTATAAAGTACAAACAATTAAACATCGAAAACACTTTAAGTTTTGCGAAATCAAATCGCATCAAGTTTCAGTGGAATTTGGGAAAAACAAGAAACCAGAATCAAACGTAACGAAACGTTAGGGTTTACCTCAGCGTTGGATTTAAGCGGAGATGTCGACGAGCTTCTCTTGAGAGCTCGTTTCCTATTGTTGGTGGCTTTAGGAGAGAGCGCGTTGAGGGGGGCATGCGAAGTGGCAACACGCCGACGGCAAGAAACGGAGTAACGAAATTTAACGGTGGAGCTGAGTACGGAGAAGCAGCAGTTGGCGACTGCCATTGCCATAATAATAAGATAATAAGCTGCTGCAACGGCTAAAAGAAAATTGGTGAGGAAAAGTGATGCACTCTCTTTTTCCTTATCCGATGGGTGGGTTCGTAAGATTAGGTTACTGATTTTGGCGCCTCCCTCATTTTTACCAATGGGATGAGAAAAGCAATTTTATTTGTATAGGGTATTTTAATTTTACAATGTGACACGTAGGCCCAATTATTTCGGGTATTCGTTGTGGAATGTATGGACAGAATGCCCGTGTTAAATCTTGGCCTAATGGCCGACAGAAGCCTACTTTAAATCGGGTTGGTCCTTGAAGCCTTTTCCATTACTTTGTAAGTTTTAATAGCTAAAACTCATTTTAACTGATAACCCATGACAATCAAAATTAGGAAAGCATTTCATTTATAATTTTTATTATAATTTTATAATTATTTAATTATAATAAAAAATTATGTATAAATTCATCACTTATAAATATAAGATTTTTATAAAATTTTGATAAACTTTATATAATTTTGAATTATAATTGATTAATTATAATATAATGATTGTAACTTATATACAAAATTAGATTTGAAATTAAAGTATTTTGATAAGAAACTATTGTCTAATTATTTTTGTACTTTCTCTATGAATTGTAAAAAAAATAAATGTTTTTTTTTTTTTATAAATAGACCGATTGACAAGGGATTAGACAAAGATTTTGGAAGGGCATACAAATTATTTATTTACCAACAATGTAAAACTTTCTAATTTTATACTAATGTAAATTGATTTTTTGTGTGCATGCATATATATATATATATATATAAAGTTTATTATTTGTTTAGAATATCCACTTATAATATATATATATACATATGATTATCAATAAATTTACAAATTTTATCTAAGAAAAAGATGTCAAAAAAAATTTTCGGTGTAAACAAATTTTATTTTTTATTTTTTTATTTACCGACAATGTAAAACTTTTTTAATTTTACACTAATGTAAATTGATTCTTCATGTGTGTGTGTGTGTGTATATAATAAAATAAAATAAAAAAGTTGTGCAAACAGAGCTACCTATGTTAATAAATGATGAAGTTTACATGAACCTAAAACTAAAAAATAACTTGTTATTAAAGAAAAAGACCCAAATACTTAAAGAAAATGGAACAAACAAATCTTAATCCAATCTTGAACATGTTATCTCCGAGAAAATATGGTGTTTGAGAATGGAGAAAGAGAAAGAATGCATGAAAGGGAACGTAAGGAGGGTAAACTATATTTTGAGAGCTTTTGCCAAGTGAGAGCCACTAACAAAGAAAACAAAGAAAGGAAAAAATGTCTATATATTGTCACCCAAAATGCCCTATTGATTGAACCAATCTATTTGATTTTAAAATACTTTTGATGAATGCCTAAAAAGACATTTTCCTTTTGGTTGAGATTTCACCTCAATAGAATCATTATCAACCAACTTGAAAAGAACAGAGTCTACCACTCAATCCATATAGTTGTAAAAGTTTCTTATCCTTACTACAATAAATCAATATATTAAAATTTTATTTCCCTTATCATAATTTTGTTTCTCGATTCCTTCCCATTCTTATCATGTATCCATCTATGTTCATACCAACTTTGCCTATGGTCAATTTGATGGCAACGAGGTTGAAACCATACTAGGTTTTTTACCGTTCTCGATATTCGATGCAAAGTTGATTTCACGAGATAAATTTGTGAAATCACAAAAGAGAAAAAAAAAAAAAGAGATTAGTTAAAAGCAAAGGCTAAAAATGGTACCAACATTTGTACTCCAATGCGCAAGTCAGAAAATCAGTCAGGGAATAAGAAGGAAAATATCAAGAAAATAAAAAAAGCAAAATTGGAAAATGTTACCTAGATGGTGCTATTTATACTAATAAGACAGAGGGTTTCGGGCAGACTAAGTTGCTCGAGGTCAGTCTTAGTACTAGGGATGACTTGGCAGGTTCGAGCTGAGCTGAAAATTGACCATCCACTAAAAGTGTGATAAGCTAGTGCCCAAAGGGATCTAGCCTATAGATAATGAGGTGGCTAAGTTGATGTGGACCCATAAATTCAAGTCAGTTTAACACGTCAGCTCGACCAAAAAATCCAAAATACCCATGGCTCTCTGCTGACTTTTTTTTTAATGGGAAAAAAATGTCCATTAGTCATTTAGACCTAAAAATACCCTTAGCACCTAATGTTTTCATAAGGGATCATCTTGCTAACAATGTGACAAGATACTATTTATCGTCCCACGAGTAGAAACTTGAAAGCCTTCTCCTAATCCCAATCATTCTTTTCATAATAAATGTTAAATCTTAAAGGTAAACAATTTTTTTTCAACTATGAGTAATGATGCTTAGACTTTTGTCCTTAATCGAAAAATACACCATTCAATCTTTACTATCGAATAAGCAAAAAATTCCATTATGGAAAACAGCACACTTAATTTTGTTTGCAAATACATCATGTTAATGCTTGGTCCATATAATAACTCGACCAAAAAAGTTTTGAAGTTAAAAAGAGATGACAATACTACTACATTGTCATAAAAAATAACGTCATGGTCTTAAAGATGAGTCATGAATCTCACATAAATTGTGTACTAAAGTTGGTCTTAGGATATAAGTATTCACACCACCTTGAACTTGTAAGATATTTTTTGTAAGATAAAATCGTGAGGCCAGTGAGATCAAAACGGACAATACCTTATAATTTGATGCAAATCATGACATTTGGTATCAGAGTTAGCTTGAAGGTACTAACGATATGCCATTGAAGAAGGTGAACCCTTTTTGGAGTGAAAAAAAATGTCATGGCCCTAGAGAGAAGTAATAAATCTCACATCGATGGTTTACTAAAGTTGGTCTTAGGATATTAGTATTCACATCACTTTTGATTTATGAGGTACCTTTTGTAAGACAAAATCATGAAGTATGAGGTACCTTTTGTAAGAAAAAATCATAAAGTCAAGTGGGTCAAAGCAGACAATATCTTATAAGTTAGTGTGAATTGTGATAGATGATGTGTAAGGGAACTACACCGAAAGGTTAATTTTGGCACGAAAGAAAGGGTAAAAAATTGAATCTTTACAGAATAAAAGAAACGACCTTAGGTTTAATGTAAGCCAAGTTGTTTCATCCAATTCTATGGTAGTGTAATGATGTATTTCCTACCTGATTCATCAATAACCAACATGCATTGAGAATTATTTTCCTTGTATAATATAAACCAAGGTTCAAGATCTAGTAAGGCTTTAATCTCAACTCGATTGATTAACAACTAATTATAAAAGTTCATAAGCAAGATCAGTCCACTTTCTAGTTGTCATTTGGTCAATGTGTGCTCAACTAGAAGAAACTACTTCATGTTCATCAATATATATAAGCACACCATTAAAAACATAACCAAGCCCACAAGAATTTTGCAAACAACATAATGCTGGGGTTTTCAGATTTCAACTTAACTTCTTTGAAGTAATTAATTTTGATAACTATGTTAGATTTTCTTTATTATGGAAACCAAATCTTAATTTTGCATAGTCTTAATGCCCAAAGTCTTAAAACAAGATGATTTTTCACAATTTCTTAATTGAAGAGAAGTCATACCTTGATCCATTATAATTTTCTTTTAAAAAAATGTTTTATGAATTTTTTTTTATTTCTTTCTCTTGACTTTTTTAATCTTTTACGCACTTTCTTGATTGATAAAAAACATCAATATAAATGTAAAAAGAGGAGCAAGTTTTCATTCATTCTCTAATGGCATTTTATTCATACGTTCCATCAATGTATGAGTTATTTATAAAACAACACTCTTTTCAATTTGATCAAAAGAATTAACTTTCATTAATTATCAAACCATAAATATCATTTAATCAAAACAAAATCTAAAGTTGGATAACGAAACATTAGCCATAATATCTAACATTCTCCCACTTAGCTTATGTGAAGTTATTCAACTTTATGGTTTAATAATAAAACATAATGCACATAATATGAGCTAAATCTTTTTTTTAATTAATTGAATCATAAATCATCATTGAGTAAAAAATAATAAGGATCATAGCGATTGTATGTCATTAGCTCAACATAGTTCTTTCTATGTTTGACATTATTAGTTTCATACTCAATATGACCTTTAATGAGAGATGTTATAATATTCTAACAATAATATCTTTGTTAAAGATAAATCCTATTTATATTCACATAATTCAATCATGCATATGTATATATACTAACATAATATTATAGAATGCATTAATATGTCAGAAACAACACTTAAAAGAGCTCAGAATGTCAAATTCATAAAGAACATAAAACTTTACATAATGTTAATAATGGTTTTCAATAATGTTCATTCTTTCGAAATGTTCATTAAATGCCTTTGGGTGACAAACCTTTTGTTAACGGATCCGCAATCATAAGATTGGTGCTAATGGATTCAATTGACATTCTTTGTTTTTGAACTTTTTCTTTAATGGTTATGTATTTCAATTTCATGTGTTTAGCACCTTTTAAATGCTTATTATTTTTAGAAAAAAAGATCGTTATGATATTATCACAATAAATTTTCAATGGCTTGACAATACTGTCAATAATTTCAAATCCTTAAATAAAATTTCATATTCATAAATCATTAACAGTGGCCTCAAATCACAAACTCAACTTCTATAGTGGATGCAACAATGATAGATTGCTTCGCACTTTTTCATGAAATCGCTCCACCAACTAAAAGAAACAAATAACAAAATGTGGATCTTCTAGTATCCATAAACCAAGCAAAATTTGAATATAAATATCCTATCACTTTAAAATGATAGGACCTTTTATAAGTGAGCATGTTATCTTTCATTCCTTGCAAGTATCTTAATACTTTTTTTACAGCCCTTCAGTGAACTATTCCTAGATTAATTTGATACCCACCCAACATTCTAACATTAAAACTAATGTATGGTCTAGTACAAGTTTGGACATACATCAAGCTTCCAACAATAAATGCACAAAAAATTTATTCCATTTGTTTGCATTCCAATTTATTCTTTAGGCATTGTATAAGGCTCAATTTATCTCTTTTTTAAATTTGAACAACATTTGTAGAGCATTTTTCAATTTTAAATCTCTATAGAATTCTATTAATTTATGTTTTCTGAGACAATCCTAATAATCCTAACAATCATTGTGATCTATTGTGAAATATTTCAATTCAAATTACATAGGATGCCTCACTTATATTTTTCATTTCAAAATTTTTAGACAAAAATTTATTAATCTTATGTAATAAGCCAAGATCATTAGTAGCAAGTAAAATATCATCAACATATAGAATCATAACTATAAACTAATTTTCACTAACCTTCAAATATATACACCGATCAACAATATTTTTCTTAAATCCAAAGGAAGTAATAGTATTATTGAACTTAAGATATCATTGTCAGGAATTTTGTTTAAGTTCATATGTTGACTTTTTAAGTTTAAATACCATGTGTTCTTTTCTTTAACTGAAAAACTCCTCAAGTTAGTTCATGTAAACTTTTTTCTCTAAATTTTCATTTAGAAAAGCCATTTTTACATCTATTTGATATAACTTTAAGTAAAAAAGAACCACTATTACCTTAATAATTCTATATGAGTCATTTTTAGAAATCGAAGAAAATGTATCTTTATAGTCAATGCCATCTTTTTGAATAAAAACTTTAACAATAAGTTTAGCCTTGTATCATTTAATATTGCCATTTAAGTCGTGCTTGGTTGTAAAGACCCATTTACACCTAACTTTTCTATAATTTTAGGCAATTCAACAAAATCACAGACATCATTATGATTCATTAATTTAAACTTTTCTTTCATGGCATCTAACCATTTGGTAGATTTAACAATTTCTATGACTTATGAAAATGAAACTAGATCTTCATCAATTCCTAAATCAAATTTTAACTCTTATAGATAAACCACATATTTATCAAAAATAGTATATCTTTTTTGCCTTTAAAACCTTTTTAATGTTACTTATATGGTTCATTCGCTTAGGTTTATTGGAAACATTTTCATTATAAGGTGTTTGATTATTTATTTTTTGTTCTTGTAAATTGTTAAATTGTTCAATAACTATATGAATAATAATTTGAGAAGTAGTTATAAGTAAAGGATTTGCATACTAACTTTTTAAAGTTTCACTTTGCGAGGTTCTACACTCCCACTCATTTTACCATTTTTAATGAACCTAACATTTCTTGTTTCAATAATTATTGTACTATGATTGGAACCGTAAAACCTATAACCTTTAGATTTTTTGGATAACCAATGAAAAACCCATTAATTGTTCTTGAATCCAGTTTTTTTTTCATGTGGATTATAAATTCTTACTTCTACTAGGTAACCCTAAATATACAAGTGCCTTAAACTTGGTTTTTTTTTTTCATCCACAGTTCGAAATGAGTTTTTGGAACTTCCTTACTAAGAACCTTATTTAACAAATACATGACAATTTTCAAAGCATACATCCAAAATGATAAGGGTAAAGAAGGATTGCTTAACATATTCCTAACCATATTTATTAAAGTACGGTTACATCTTTTTGCAACATCATTTTATTGCGGTATACCTAGCATTGTGTATTGAACACATATGCCATGTTTTTGAAGGAATTTAGCAAATGGACTAGGACATTGTCCATTTTCATCATACTTTCCATAATATTCATCACATCTGTCAAATATGACAATTTTTACCTTACTATCTAATTACTTTTCAATGTCATTAATAAATACCTCTAAAGCATTTACAAACTGAAATGTTTCATGCAATAAATAGACATAACCATAACATGAAAATTGTTAGTGAGGTTGATAAAATACTTGTCTCCACAAAATGATAGAATATAAAAAAGTCTTCAAATATCAGTGTCTATAATCTCAATGAACTGTGTGCTTTTTGTAGCCGCTTTCTTAATTTAGTGTTTTGTGTGTTTTCCTTTAATACAATCCACATATATACCAAGATCAATAAAATCCAACTTAGAAAAGATTCCATTCTTTACCAATCTTTATATTCTTTCTTTGGATATATGACCCAAACGCTTATACCACAAGTAAGCTAAATTTTCATTCATTAAACCATATTTAGTACTAATATTATGATGCAAGGTCAATAAGATCTTATCAAAAAAGTTATCAAGATTTAATTTGTATAAACCATCAAACAGAATACTAGAGCCAATAAAATAATAATATTTAAATAAACTAAAACATCCATTTTCATACTTAAAAGGAGTAACCATATGTTTCAAGTTTAGACAAAGAAATTAAATTTCAAAAAATGAAATGAACATAAAAAATTAAAAAAGATCTAAATAATGTTCAATGTTTAAAATTAAACGGTAGGTTTCAATGGCTTCAACTGGAGTTTGACTCGATTTTTCATAAAAATAATTTTTTTTATTTGTAGTTTGGGTCGTAAAGAATCCATACATTGTATTTGAAACATGAGTGGTGCAACCAAAATCAATCCACCAAATAATATAAGGTACTCTTGCCAAATTTGAGTCAAAATATACGAAAATACTATGCTTACCTTTTTTTCTTAAACTATGCCTTATGTTTTAGGCAATCTTTCTGATAGTGTCCAGACTTTTCGCATAAATGACACTTATTTTTCTTGTATTCCTTATTGTGGATTTAGGCAGATGACATATTAATTTTTATGGTCTTTTATTACCCTTTTTATTTTTCTTTAATGCTTTCTTTTTAGCTTCTAACTGGTCAATGAGATTAATTGAGTGAATTCTTTATTTTTTAAGCCTCGCTTCCTCTTGAATAAGCATATTTTGTAATTCAGTCACATTCTGTTTATCCTTTTATAATGTTGTAATTTATTTGAAATGGCCCATATTAAGGAGGTAAAGAATTTATACTAAATTGTACAAAAAATCTTTCACTCATTTCCATTCTCATGGATCTTAATCTTGCTGTTATATTGACATTTCAGTGACATGCTCATGCATGGTATGGGAACCATCAAATTTCATTATAGTTATCATAACCATTAATGTCCCAACAAGTGATTTATCAGTAGACTTAGACTAAGTCATATCTTTCACAAACTTTAAAAATTCCTTAGCATTATCAGTTTAGGAATCATTAACTTAAAGTTGTTTATTACTGTTATTCGCATGAACATTAAACTCAATCTATTTGATATTTCCCAAGCATTATGAAAAGACCTTTGTTTCGTACTGCTAGAATTAGTAACAATAGCAGGTCTATCAATTATGAGTGTCAAATTAAGATTTAGAACACCCACATGACACTGGACTTGTTCACACCATTCAAAAAAATTAAGTCCATTGAACAAATTTAGAACACCCACATGATACTGGACTTGTTCAACCATTCAAAAAAATTAAGTCCATTGAACTTTATAATAGACAAAGCTTGTGAATGAAAAGAAACAGGAACAGATGCTACAAATGTTAATGCCTTGAATGGTAACTTAAATACATAATACAAATTCAAATAACATTCATATAAACATTAAATATACATTTGAAATTCTCCTTTGGGTAATCCAAAAATGTACAACAATAAACATAATTGATACTTAATTTTGATTTCAAATAATTGATACTGAATTTTGATTATATACACTCCAATTAAGCATACTTGCTATTTTTGGATATGCAAAAATATCTAATGAATAATATTAATCAACCATTATTATTTTCATGATTATAAAGTTAATCAATCTACCTTTGAGCAATCCTTAAATATTTTATAACCATTAAACTTCAATTTACTCAATATATATATATATATATCATCATGTCATCTCATTTATAGTATTATATAATCATGAGTAATTGAATTTTATTTAATTTAACATCTACAAAAACTTTTTAATTTGGTTACTTTGATGACCAACAAATTATACATATTATAGATATCAAAATAAATAATGATAACAATTATTTTAATAATAATATACATAACCCATACCAATATGTGTGTGTGTGTGTGTGTGTGTGTGTGTGTGTGGAAGGTGTTAATATTTTGAGTAAACAAAATATTCAAAAACTATCATTTATAAATTTTACTATTTATATTATAACAAGTAGATAGATATAAAATAGTCAAATATTCATTTACATTAATAGCTTTCATAATTATTATAAAATTTATAATATTTAATTATATTATTTACAATTTAATGACTATTAAGTTTTATTTATTTTGTCTTACATTTATTATACCATCTTTATTACCTTTTTTTTTTACCTTTTATATATCTTTTAATATATCAATTCGTTAATCTAATAAATACATATTCATTACGTTATACGTTTCTTTATTAATAAATTAATATAATAAATATGATTTATTGTTATACTAAATTCATGTAAACAAATGAGTTATATTGTAATTAAATGAACAATAATTTCAAAATAGTAATGATATTTAGAAAAACTAAAATAAGCTTTAATTATTGTTTTGATATTTCATGTAGCATGCCAATATTAATTTGCAAAGAATACTGAAACTCTTAACATAATATAAAACCAAATACATAACAAACAACAACATGAAATTGGATCATAATATTAATAATAAATATAAAGAGAGTAATCTTTGAAAGAAAATTACAAGTTTTTAAACCAAAAGTTATGATACCACATATTATATTTTCTTTATTATGTAAACCAAATTTTAATTTTGCATAACTTTAATGTCCAAGGTCTTAAAATAAGATGATTTTTCATAATTTCTTAATTGAAGAGAAGTCATGCATTGATCCGTTATAATTTTTTTTTAAAAAATGTTTTATGAATTTTTTTTTTGTTTTTCTCTCTTCACCTTTTTAATCTTTTACGCACTTTCTTGATAAATAAAAAGTGTCATTATATAGGTAGAAAGAGAAGTAATTTTTTATATATTCTCAAATGGTATTTATTCATATATTCTATTAATGTATGAGTTATTAGTAAAACAACATTCCTTTTAATTTTATCAAAGGAATTAACTTTCATTAATTATCAAACTATAAATATCATTTAATTAAAATAAAACTTAAAGTTAGATAATGCAACGTTAGCCATAATATCTAACAATCTAATGTTCTAATGACTCCTTAACCTTCTTAATTAAGTTGTCATCAACCATCAACTTTTCATTTCAGTTAAGGGGGGTTATTGGAGGACATGTTACATCAAACTACAAATACAAAAATGGCAATTCAAATATCGATTAACCAAACCAGAAATGGTTGAAGGATCATGCTAAATGTAGCAGTATTATCAAATGTTAGGCTTTTGATCTTACATATGAAGACCAACAAAAGCAATGATGTAGTTTTTTGTCATTACCTTAGACATTGAGCTTCAGTTGAAGAATATCCCTATTACGGATGCAACAAGATTTGGGATGACTTTGGAGAAACTTTATATTTTGGTTTAAGCAACCTAAGCTGATCACAAAAGTTTCTTTGAACTAAGGTCTCCCTTCCAAGGAATCATTTATTCTCCCAGAAAAGTCCATTGGACTTCAATTATACTCGATCAGAGATATATAATCTAGTTTCTTAGTTTTATGAACTTTTTATATCCTGCTTTTAAGATTTGAATATAAAATTTACAAATTGATTTATCAGCTATTCTTTTTACTATATGTTCCTGATCACATGTCACAACCCTATTAAGAACAAATGTATATAGTAGTATTATGGTGTATTTGGATTCAAAAGCACCTTCGTTTGTCAAGAAAATTTGTGCCAATCGGCATTTATGCTGCATTTGGATAATAACACTGTAGCACGATAGAGACACTTTCACTGCATCAAAGCAATGGTTGGTGACTGAACTCTAAAGGTCGGCTGAAAAGAGCTCCTCCTCATTGTAGCTTTCTTTCCAGTTTATCTCTTTTTTTTCTTTGTGTTTAAAAATTTTAAATGAATTAATTAATTATTTAAAATAACAAATAAATTATATGTTTTCATTATATAAATAAATACATAAATAAGTAATTTAATAATTACCATTAAATATATATTCATTTTTAATACAAAAATGTAAATAAATATTTTTGAATGAATAAAAATTTTATTATAATAAATTTTGATATAATATCTTTAATAATTATTTTTTTATTACAAACACTTCACCTTATTGTTATCGTTAATTTATTATCCAAACACATATCTCACTATTAATTATATTTTCATCGTTACAATATTTAATTTCATTGCTACAATAATTAATTTTACTATCATCATTATTTTTAGTTTTATTAAAATTAATCTTACTATCAATCTAAATGCCCTAACAAGTCAAGTCTTACATGGATTTCGATTCATCCAAGAAAAAAAAAAACAAGTCTTAAATGGATTTTGACATGTTACTCTAAAACAAACAATTTAATTACTATGATTTAGCATAATTTTTCCTTTTATTAAAAAAATGGAATATCCAACTCTTTGAGTAAGGGATACACACACCTAATACTGAATCAAATGGTGGGATAATTATAATTTCATTATATTACACTCAACTACTTCCCATTCTGCAAATCTTTAATAATGGAAATAAATTCACTCCTTAATTATGATCCACTGAAGACCTGGCCAAATTTAATCTGATCCCGGGGCATCTTCGTCTTTCATCTTCGCAAAGGGAAGGGCATGGCTGCCACTGAAATAAAATAAGTGGAATTTCATTCGCTCAACATTTTTGCCTCTACACAAAATAAATAGCCAAATAATGGGGCATTCCGAGAATTGAACTCGGGACCTCTCGCACCCTAAGCGAGAATCATACCACTAGACCAAATGCCCTAGTTGATTAACATCGGTCAGGAATTTATACTTATATTAAGAAATGTGATGCACTCCACAATTCTTCTAAATTGTTCCCCACTCGACCAAATTTGTTCATTTCCCCTCCAAAACTAAAAAAAATTCAGCACTGTTTTTGTTGCATAAAATCTGGTTTGATATCACCCTTTTAGTTTTAGCTTTGACAATACAAAGCTATTATCCATTCAACACCAAAAAACTTGCTGCAATTTATTTACACAGTAAAAATCCCAATACAAAAGCTGAATAAAATATCATCCTCAGACTCTGAGGAATGCCTGCAGGCTCTGATTGCCTGTAAAAGGAGTATGATCATGGTAAAAGTTACCGAAGAGATATAGAATCTTCATTCATTAGGTCTAGTTTCAAAAGGATATAAGGTAGGATCCCTCATTATGAGAATAATGCAATCATAAAAGAACAGCAAAAACAATCATGGTACTGTTAGGTACTCCCATGATATCTTCATTTTGTAACAATGCAAACCTTTTAATATGGAAGAACGTTTATAAGCATATAAACTGAAAAAAAAAAAAAAAAAAAAAAAAAAAAAAACTGAAGAAGGATGACATATTTGCATTAATTTGGCACAATTCAAATTGTGTCAACCAACCATTGCCTAATTCCAAATGGTGAAATGATAAGCCTGTTGGATTAAACTTGAATTTCAGCATGCCTTAAAACATTTTGAAACCAGATTTTGTTTGCAAAGTTTATATACTTCCGGGAAGACAAATTCGCCAAAAAGACAATGTCAAAACACAATGATTCAACTTCTTTGTCTTTTATCAAGTTATCACATTCTCCATATGCTTCAAGTCTAATACACAAACTCCCCTTCTAAAAAATATTACCATACACCCTTGATAATTGGAAAGCTTCATGTTCAATAAAATACATGGGCTTACTTAATCTCTTACTTAAGATATGGAAGCAAAGCATGCGAGTTTAACCAGATTAATGATTAGCTTCTGGCGTAGCCATTATGGGTGCTCCAATAGAAGAAGTGGGTGTCATTGCAGCTCCAGGAACTGTTGTTGGGGGGAGCCAATGTAGGAGGCCATGGAAGGCCATTTACTTGACCAGGCAAGGAAGGAGCACCAGGTGGTCCCATCATTGGTGGCATGACTGGAACAGGAATATAACCTGGTAATGTCACCGAAAAAAGAAACAAAAAATATTCAATTCCATCTTATGTGCGTAATTGAGATTACCATATAAAACAATAGCTTTATGGTAACAAAACAAGTATGCAAAAATTCTGAATTCACTATCACCACTTAAATTCGTGGTTGAATATGTTTATTAACCAAATACCCAAACCTCATACTAGCAACAATATGAATAATGCTGATACGTATCGAATCTTACCTGGAGCACCTGGAACTGGTCTTGGCAGAACAGGAGGCCTAATTCCTGGGACCATTAGTTGATTTACAGGTAACGGTGCAGCCCCTGGAATGGGCATAATATGTGTTGGAAGCACAGGAAGTCGGGGCCTCTGAGCCATTAGATGTTGATTAAAAGCAGCTCCAACCTGCTGGAAAACAGCAGCTTGGCCAAGATGTTCCTTGATCCTTTGGTCGATTAAGCTCTGGGTCAGTTGCTGCTCAAATTGCTGATAGTAAGTTCTAACATTTGCCTGAAATTACACACAGAATTAGCCAAAAAAGGCATAACTCACAAGATAAATGAATGAAAAGAGAAAAACTCTATAATCACCTTGTGTTTCTAACCTGCATTGTGTTGTTTTCTAACTGATGGCTGAAATTCAAAAAAAAAAAAAAAAACCATTTCAGCAATTATTCTAAATGCAACGACCCAAACTAATAACGTTACACAATTTTCGAAAAATTCAATCAAAAGTCTGTTTAGATTCTAAATATGAAAGGACTGTAGTAAACATGAACAGAGTGACGAGGGAAAAGGAAATATCAAAAAAAAAAAAAAAGAATCAGGGAATTTACAGAGTCGTGGGTCAAATAAGTGTCGCAATAATCACAGTAATACCTGTAAATTTGAATCCAAATAAACATATCCATAAAATGTTAATAAAAATTTTTATTGAGAATGTTAATTTCTTTTAAGATTGAATAAATTCGCAAAGATCCGTACCGAGGCATTGTGAAAAATCTCACAATCAAAGCTGGCTGCAGATCGTAAAACCTCAGAGAGTGCGCACCGGAGGGCTGTATAGAGCAAAAGCCCTACCTCAAGGACAAGGAAAAAGGAGGAGAAAAGAGGGTTTTGCCTGCTTCCAAGTAATTTTAAGACCTTGAAGTGAAGCGCGAACTTAAGTGTGAGATGCCACGTATTCATATTTTGTTTTTATGAAATTACAAATAAAATGATAATTAACTAATTAATAAATTAAAATATAATAATATAATTAAATTCACACGCATGGGACTTGCTTTAGAATTTCAAGGTTTTAAACTTTTTACTTATCATTAAATTAAAATTTTTATATTTATTTATTTTGTGTTAAATATATATAAAATATAAAAATTATCATATTATAATTTAATAAATTAAATACGAGATATATTTTTATTAAATTTATATTTTTTGTTAAAATTTTAAATAATATTATTTTAATATATTTTAATATTATTTTTATTATATTATTATATCATATTTAAAATTATCATATTTAATTAAATAATTTTATTAATGCATTATCTTTTCCGTGAATTATATTCATAGTGCATTATTTTTTCCGTGAATTATATTCATTAATCATTATTATAATCCTTCCATAATTAAGTGAACAATTTTAAATACAGTTATTTATGTTTGGTTAAGATATCTTATGTAAATTTTTACTCATTTCCTTTTTTTAATACATATTTATGAATATAAACAAATAAAATATTTGATAAATAATTTAATTTTTATTTATTTATTAAATTTAATTAAAAAACACAAACAAACTTCAAAATTTATTAATTAAATAAACATATCACATATATTATAAATAATTTGTGAACAAATTTAATTTTTATTTATTTATTAAATTTAAAAAATCATGAATAAATTTTAAAATATAAATTAAATGAATATATCATGTATATTGCAAAGTTTGTTCGATTAGTTAAACCCTACACATGTTTAAAATTTTTAATTAATTAATTTATCCTTTCAATATTATTTAAAAAAATTTGTATATTTTTTTAATCTGATGGTTAAATAAATATATATATATATAATAAATTTATTATTCATTTTTCCCCAAAAGTCCAAATAACATGCTGCAGCTACCAATCGCGCTCGGCAACCCGACTTTTACTTCTTGGTAAGCCAATTAGAATTACAAACCAAAACGTTCCAAGAAGACGGCGCCGTTTAAACCGACCATTTTAAGACACAAACTGAACTCCATAACAAATCCTTCAATCGAGCGCTCTCTTATGCCCCTTTTGCAGTTTTGCCCTGAAAACAAAACGGTCGGAAGAAAGTGAAACAAGAAAGGAAGAGAAAAAGTCAAATGGACGGCAATTCGGCTTCTTCAAATTCCTCGCTTTCTGGTCGGTTTCTCGTGTCCTTAGATCTTATCCTCTGTTTGGTTGCCAAGTAAACGAAAAGAAAGCTAAGGAAAATGCCAATGATAAGTACAAATTCGTAAATTTTCTTTCGTGTCGGGTTGAGTTTTGAAATTTTTTATTTTCCATGGCAGGGGCGTTTAAAGTTAACGAGAAGCGAAGTTGGGCAACGTCTCCGTCGGGTGCCCTTTATCACTTTGGTACAAGTGGGATCTCGGTTGCAGTTGCCACCGGCCTCACGCATCCTCTAGGTGCACTTTTTTCTTTTTTCTTTTTTTCCTTTACTTGATTTATCTCAAAAGTGTTATATATGCTTCTCGCGATTGATCACGTAATAATTAATCTTGTTTTTTTATCTAAAAAAAAAAAACTAACGAATAAATCAAATCTGGTTCTTGGTGGATTGCACGGTGGCAGTTAATAATGTTGTTAAAAAAAGGTCTTTTATTTATTTATTTATTTTGCAATTATTGGGAACTATCAATAAACAAAAAGTCTGAACTTGAAGGCTTTAGTTTGTCCGGTGGATAGAAAAATGGAAAGATAAAAAATTGGAAGAGAAGAAAAATGGAAAGATAGAAATCATATTTTTATTTCCATTGGTGTGGATCCTTGAAAAGATGGAAATTTTGAAGGAAAATGTAATTCTTTCCGTCCATTACTTGATAGAATTGAAAAATGAAAGGAAAGAAAATGAAAATTATATGATTTTATCATTATAACCTTTTGTAAATTAAGATAAATCTAAATACGATGAACAATTTTGTAAATATGCAACACATCCTCAAACCTCTCCCATTTTCTCTCTTTGTTTTTTCCAATTTTGAGTGATTTGTTTTTGTTAATAAGTATGGAAAATTGTAATATTTCCAATTTGCTTTCCTCTCATTTTTGTTTCCTACCAAGCACACGTAAAATTCATTTTCTTTCCACTTTTCCAACTTCTCTATCCATTCTTTCACTTTTCCACTCTAGCACACCCATAGTAAAGTTTTTATTTATTGAGTATATATTTCAAACATGCAGTACAGAAAGACTAATTGGTCATGAAAATGTTATAATTTAAGAGGAACTAAATTGAAATGCTTCAAATTAAATGAAAACTCAAAAGAATAAACAAAAGGGCATGCAGAAAGAAACTTTTTGAAGTAGAATCATTTTGGCATTGTGGAGTGATTCTATAGCTAATTCATTTATCTATGATCGTAGTGCAGATGTTCTTAAAGTTAGGCTGCAAATGCAGCTTGTTGGTCAGAGGGGTCCTTTGATTGGAATGGTATTTGACCAATGCTTTCAGTTTACTTTCCTGATGATGATTATCTGGTTTATCCGATTCTATTGATCTGAAATTTCAACATTTACATGGATGTAAGCAGGGACCATTATTTGTTCAAGTATGGAACAATGAAGGACCAAAGTCTCTATATCTAGGATTGACACCTGCATTGACAAGGTCTCTTCTATATGGAGGTCTCCGTTTAGGCTTGTATGAACCATCAAAATCTGCCTGTGATTGGGCCTTTGGTTGCAACAACATCTTTACTAAGATTGCATCTGGAGCATTTGCTGGTGCCATTTCAACTGCCCTGACCAATCCTGTTGAAGTTCTGAAGGTAGTGTTACATCATTTCATATTCTAATCTTTTAAGCTCATTGTGGATCTAAGAAACAGATTTCTGCCGTCAGGTGCGGTTACAGATGAACTCAGATTTGAGACAAAGAGGGCCAATTGCAGAAATGCGCAGAATTGTCTCCAAAGAGGGAATAGGTGCCCTTTGGAAGGGTGTTGGCCCTGCTACAGCTAGAGCTGCTGCCTTGACTTCTTCACAGCTTGCAACATATGATGAATCCAAGCAGGTCAATTTCTAAGCATGCTGTTTTTCAGTTTGAATATACACGATGTAATTTCCAAAGTTTTTGGATGACTTATTTCGTGTTCGATTTATCATCTAGCTAGAGTGTTTGTTTACATTTTTCCTTTCTTTCCACTTTTAAAGTTTTCTAAGATTCTATTGATGCAGATATTGGTGAAATGGACACCTCTTGAAGAAGGATTTTACCTGCATCTCATGTATGACACTAACCATACCTTTTTTTTCTCCCTTATTGGCCCTTTTTTTGGATGTAAATTGAAGGAATATATATTAAGTTATTCTCTAAAAAATTAACCTGACTATGTAACTTGTTGAAGTTGACATGTCATGGATGAAATTGAAAATTATAGCAAAAATAAACATCTGGAAATAGGAAATATTTCAACTCAAGCAAATTTTTGGTTTGAGAGTGAAGATGAAGGGATTTAAATTGATAGTTTAAACTATCAGCTTAATATTTTAGAATGTGCCATTATGATAGTGAAACTTTTCTTTCTGACATTATTTGTTTCTGGACTTTTGCATCTGTTGAAGCTCAAGTACAATTGCTGGCTTGGTGAGCACCCTTATTACAGCACCCATGGACATGGTTAAAACCCGTCTTATGTTGCAACGAGAAAGTATTGGGCACTATAAAAATGGATTTCATTGTGCATATCAGGTATTGAACGGATTTTATTTTTTTGTGCCTTTCTATGTATTCCCTTCATCATTGTTGCTATAAGTTGTTCATTTCGTCATTTCCAGTTTTTTTTTTTCTTTTTGTACTTTTAATTATCTTTTACTTCTATTAGTTTTCTTTGGTGCCCTGGATTAAATACATGATTTTATGCTCACCAGAACTATATAGCAAGGAACGTTGGGACCAAAATGTCAGTCAGCTTAAGTAGCCCAAGAGAACAATAAATTAATGCCCTTCTGCTCTTCTTTTAATATGCTTATAGTCTGGTTCATATTATCCAGAATTTATGCCTTATTAGATTGAAGATTCTCAACTGCTATGCCACCAAGTTTGGTCTCTTGTCGTTGTCACGGCTTTCGACTATTTCATTTACACATTTGTTAGTTAAATGCTAATACACTAGGGCTTCCTGGACATTCTATTTGTATTAACCGTAAGGACTGAGATTGGACAGTTTGGCATTGCTGAGAGCTTCTGCCAAAAAAAAAAAAAAGAATGGCTAAGAATCATCATGTTGTCATCTTAGGTCCTTACATTTTTGGGGGTGGTAGAGGTTATAGATTATAGATTTAACCTCATTTTAGATGTTGGTTGATATGGCCTCCAAAGGTTTGACAAAATTTATTTCCAGGTCATGCTATGTCTTACACAATTGCTTTATTTAAAACTTATAACATGTGGCATACCTTTCAACTATGAATACACAACTAGACTGATTTTCTTTCCAATTCATTTGCATTCCTGGTTTTAGGTTCTGCGTACAGAAGGCCCCAGAGGACTTTATAAAGGGTGAGATTTACAAAAGTTTCCATTCTTTCTTTTTTTTCTCTTTTTTGATGCATGTAGTTTAAATTTGTGGAAAATGGACTTAAATGCATTATCCACACACTATATTTGCCGGAAGCTGTAAAGTTAGTTGCAAGGCATTTATTGTTATTATTTATCTTCATGTTCTGATTTTCAATATCAACTTAAAAGTCCTTATTGCTTGGATATACTTGAGAGGGTCCAAAAATAATAATAATAGTGGACTGGTGAGCTCAGAGAAACTGTAAAGACGGTTACTTCATCCTTTTTCCCAATCAGTGTTAACATATCAATTTCTGGATGTTGGTCTTTAAATTTTCATCAGGGGCTTTGCCATTTTTGCAAGATTGGGTCCACAAACTACAATTATATTTATACTTTGTGAGAAGCTGCGCAAGCTTGTGGGTTTGAATGCAATCTAGTGGTGAGATGGTTCATTTGCAGTTACAATATTAGCTGTCTATTGTGATATGGAAATGCCACGCAGCTGCCCTTATTGCCATCAAGGCCCAATTCGAAGGAAATTATTATTTTAAATAAATTTGTATTCATTCTTTTGGTGATTTAGATCACCACTCAACTATAGGCTACACTTCATCATTCATAAGATGGTCCATTGCTTTGGAGTTGTTGTTGTAGCATTATTCATTATTTTTCCCATCATTTTTTGGGGGTTTGGCGCATAAGACGAAGCCAAATTTGGTGTTGTTGTCAACTATTATCTAACATTTTTGTACTATTTGTTTTTTTATAAATAAAAGGGTTTACTTATAGCTGTTGGAATTGATGAAAGATTGGCATTATTGTCAGTATTTGTCCATGTTGGTTTTTTAGCTCCCTTGTCTTTTTGGTTTCTGAATATTTAAGCTCTTTTACAAGGAATGATTGATGATTATACTTTATGATTCTGACATAATTTCAAGGTGAATTGCAGGGCTGTAATGAAGAAGCCGGAAACCAGATGTGTTGGTGCATGTTTTGACTGGCACTCCCTTGATTTAAAAGGTAGGTTTCAGTACAACTAACTCTCATTTGACTGAGAATTTTCGTTCTTAAAGAATTATCGCTCGTAGAAATGATAACAGTTTAGATGAGATTGAATTTAATTTAATTTTTTTAAAATATATAAAATATTATAAATGTATAAATTTCAATTCAAATTTAAAACTACAATTTTAAATTAATTTGTATTTTTATTTTTTGATTTTTTTTCCCCTAATCATCCACCTATTCTTATGAAACATATGATTGCATTTGCCTCCAATCTTAATATCACTAAATTTCTTTATTACTATATATAACTTGTTTGTCATATCATTCCCTCACATTTCACATCCACCCTATGATTATTCTCGATACGCTTTTGCCACTCGCAACATCCTCGATGTACCCTACCCAGTCCCGCTACTTAATTAGCAAATTATTTTTTTAATGCTATTAACGGATATATTTTCAAATTTAACCTAAATATTTTTCAAACGCTTTTGAAACTGTATTTTCTAGTTGATTTTATATATTCAAAATTTATATTTTTTTCACTAAAATCAAGTTTTGATTGACAAAAAAATAATTCCAATCCATATTGATAACAAATTATCCTTTTATTGTTCTTTTCAAACATATTAATAAACCCATGAAATTGATTGTTTTTGTTTAGATTGGACTTTAGATTTTACAAATTGAATTGAATGGCCCCGATCTGTTTTATTATATATGTTAGGTCCTTTTTCTTTTTTTAGTAATATTAATTTAGTGTTGTAGTTTCAACAAAAAATCGTCCGTGTCAAGTGAACAATTGATACAAGCTGTCGTCCATCTTTATGTGAACAATTGATACAAGCCATGATTAGGGATGGCGAAAGATTGAGTTGAGATTGATATTTGTTTCATTCTACTTTAATCCGAACTTTTAATATTTATACTTGATTTCAATTCAATATTAAAAATATTATATTTTTTAATAGTTTTGTATATTTATAAATTGAAATTAATTTTATAATTTTAATTTAATATAATACTTATAAGATACTATTTTTTAATATACATTATATTTTAATTATATAAAAATATAATATATTTATTAAATTAATACCTTAAATTAAATTATGAAATAATAAAAATATATTTTTTATATATATACTAAGATCATGTCAAGACAATGTATTTTAAAACCTGACTTCAAACTGAAAAAAATCCGATTTCATATTCTTTTTAAAAAAAAAAAGACTTATTAAATCGAGACGGATTGAAATTCATTTTATGAATTATTTTATTATTATTAATGGTGACATTTTTTACTCTAATTTTTTAAAGAATAGCCCATAATTTCCATTATTTTTCTCGGTCAATATTCAATCAAGGTCCCAAATGGATAATGAAAATAAAATAATAATGTAGTAAAATTGAATATTATAGTATTAAAATTAAAATTTATAGCGAAGATATGTATTTTAATACAAACACAATGATTAAGTATGGTAATAAATTATCTCCCCAAAAACAACCGACTATCACAATTAAAAAACATTTTTATTGTTTAATTTTATACAAAACCAATCATTGACTCATACACGACACTCAGCTATCCTAAAATTCAATAATTCATTGGATGTTTCCACGGTATTAAAAAACCTCGGAATCAAATTGAACGGTGAAATATTTTTTAAATGCATCTTATAAGACAATTAATTGACTTAAAAATCTTCGGATTCGTCACATTGCGATGAAATCTATGAGGATTCATTTGAATAGTTGATGAAATTGATTTCAATAATATTAAAAATAATAATAGAGATGAATTTATTATTATAGTGATGAGATTAATAATCCATTTGAATGAATTGTGAAATTGATTTTATGATATTAAAAATAGTGGTGGAGGTAAAATTGGTTACTATAACAATAAGATTAATTATTATAATAATAAAATTAAAATCAATGATAAAATATGTATTTAGATGCAAAAATAGTATTGAAAATGAGGTAAATTATAATAAGAAAAGAAAATAACCATCATAAACATTGTAGATATTAAATTTATCCGGTCTTGATTAAATTTGTTATTTTTATTAAATAATAAATAAGATAATAATAATATTATTAAATACAATAATATAAAAATACAAAATATAAAAAAATTAAACAAAAAAATAAAAAAGAGAATACTGTGGCAGTGGTGCCTAGCATGGCATCGTTGGCTACCTTACCTATCACTCATACCTTGTTTACCACTATCAGCCCCTGTTCATTACCCTCGTTTAAGCTTCTAACTATCATGTCCTACCACTATCAGATAAGACAAAAAAAAATAAAAGCAGTATGGGAGTCGTGCTTGCACCCCTATGCCGAGCCTTGTGCCATTCATTCTGTCGGATCTCTATAAATAGAGCTCCTGGTTAAACCTAAAAGGAGGACAAAAAAAACAGAGATGGGGAAAACCCTGCAAAAAATAGAAAAAGCTTTCTGCCAGAAAAACACCAAAAAAATACACAAAAAAATAACTCAGTCCCCTAGAACAGGGAACCCAGCGTCGAAAGTTCCTGCACAAAGAAAAAAACAAATTCAGTTTAAAAAAAAGTTTTACTGAAACTTCAAGAGCAGATCTGGAGAATTTGAGACTTTTTTTGGTGAAACGAAGGCTGGATCTATGTTTAGGGAGTTGAGGAGAATATTTTTGGTGATTTTACCTTTTTTCGATCATCGATGATGGTGGCCTACGACCGGTGACAGCGACGACGGCAACCGGTCGGCCACCTGTGTTTGGCTGAAGAGAAAAAAAAGAGTTTTTTTTTTTTAAAAAGAAAGGAAATGAAATGAAAATTTTTTTTTTGACTTTTATAAAGCTATTAATAGTCAAAACAACGTCGTTTCATTTAAACGCAAAAACGATGTCGTTTTAAGCCTAAAGATCCGTGCGTCAACTTGTCGATTCGACCCGGATTTCGCGCAACCGACCCGACAACCCGACTCATCTTTTAGCCCTGACAGATCCGACTGAATCGGTACCAAACCATCGAATTGACCAAACCCCGTTGAACCGTCGAGCTGACCAGACCTGCGTTAACCGGACATTTGACCGGTCTTGTTCAGGTAAAAAAATTTTTTTAATTTTTTTAATTTTTATATATTCTTTTATTAATATTTATACATATTAAAATATTTTTATTTGTTAGTTTAAATGATGAAATATGTAGTTAAAATTTTTTTCTTCTCTAATTTTATTAATTTTAAAATAAACTTAAAATAAAAAATAAAGATAAACTTTATAATAATAATTCAAAGTTAATAAAAAATGTAATAAAAGGAAATTTTTACTCGATGATGAGATTCAAAGGTATTTCGAGTAATGATACTTATGAAATCTTTAGGTAAGAAGATTTTTAAAATACTACTAGCGTATTGGAGTATTTATAAAAATTTTCAATATAATAAAAAAAAATTTTGGTTTTAAAATAATTAATAAATTAAATAATAAAAATATAAAATAAATTAATAAATGAATATTCTCTCATTATCATTATTTGGGCACATTTGTTTGGATTTAAACACTTTGCCATGCACTTATTATCAGTCTAATGAAATATGCTATCTTTCATTTGGAAATAATGTATATCAATTCCTTTATTCTCATTTGATATTTTTGTTCACCATACAAATATGAGAAATGTGTGATTGCATTTTGTTTGTTTTGAACTTAAAATGACGAAAAGAAAAACAAACACAAAAGATCTCAGCATTACTTTTTAAAAGTTGATAAAGGTAAATGAAAAGGGACGAGAAAGCATGACAAGACATTAATGTTCAGACATTCAAAGAAAAGAAGTATTGTTAGAGAAGAATACAATGGTCAGATGTTAAGAACAGATTGATCATATGGTAATTCTGATAAAAGAAACCAAAAGCAAGAGATTTCGAGAACCTTTTTATCACAATGAATAATTTTGATTGCATTGCATTTAGAGCATTTAGTATATGCATCCATGAGCAGTTATAATAAAGACAGAGACTTTCCATTTCCTAATGAAAAACAAGATCAAACAAAAGATTTCAAAATAGAAAAATTTACTTGTTCAAATATGATAACTCAATTTCGAGAACAGATGAATTTTTAAAGTTGTTAAGCCTCTGCTGAGAGAAGCTTTTCCAAATGGATTTTTAAAGTTATTGAGTCTCTGCTAAGAGGAATTTTTTCAGATGAGATTTTAAAGTTGTTGAGCCTCTACTGAGATGAGCTTTTTCTAAAATGAGATTTTAAAGTGGTTGAGTCTCTGCTGAGAGAAGTTTTTTCTAAAATGAGATTTTAAAATTGTTGAGCCTCTGTTGAGAGGAGCTTTTTCTAAATGAATTTTTAAAATTGTTAAGCCTTTGCTAAGAGAAACTTTTTCTAAAATGAGATTTAAAGTTGTTGAGCCTCTACTGAGAGGAGCTTTTTCAAATAGATTTTAAAGTTGTTCATCTGTTGATATGAGCTTTTTCTAAAATAAGATTTTAAAGTTGTTGAGCCTCTGTTTATAGAGGCTTTTTCAAATGGATTTTTAAAGTTGTTGAGCCTCTGCTGAGAGAAGCTTTTTCAAATGAATTTTTAAAATTATTGAGCCTTTGCTGAGAAAAGCTTTTTCAGATGAGATTTTAAAGTCGTTGAGCCTTTGCTTAGAGGAGTTTTTTTTAAGATAAGATTTTAAAGTTATTAAGCCTCTGCTAAGAGAGCTTTTTTAAATGGATTTTTAAAGTTTTTGAGCCTCTATTGAGAGGAGCTTTTTCTAAGATGAGATTTTAAAGTTGTTGAGCCTCTACTCAGATGAGCTTTTTTTAAACAAATTTTTAAAGTTGTTGAACCTCTGTTGAGAGGAGTTTTTTTTTCAGATTTTAAATTTTCAAAAGTTATCGAACCTTGAGTAAGAAGGGCATTTTGATTTGATGACAAAAGCCATTTTATTAGTTTAAAAAAAAAATTCTTTGGATTTCGGACAAAATTATTGTCGTTATTTTTGTCTATTTCTGATTCTCAGCAATGTGCAAATAGGGGTAGCTGTAGACATCAAATTTGTCCGACCTTGATCAAATTTACTATTTTTATTAAATAATAAATAAGATAATAATAATATTATTAAATATAAAAAAATTAAACAAAAAAATAAAAAAAGAGAAGATTGGTGGCAATGGTGCCTGGCACAGCACCGCTAGCCACCTTACCCTACCACCCATACCCTGTTCACCACTGTCACCCCCTGTTAACTACCCTTACTTAAGCTCCTAACTATCATGCCCTACCACTGTCAGATAAGGCAAAAAAATAAAAGTAGCATGGGGTCGTGCTTGCACCCTCATGCCAAGCCCTGTGCTACTTCTTCTGTCGGAGCTCTATAAATAGAGCTTTTGGTTGAACCCAAAAGAAGGACAAAAAAAACAAGGAATGAGAAAATCCTGCAAAAAATAGAAAAAGCTTTCTGCCAAAAAAACACAAAAACCAACTTAATCCCTTGGAACGAGGAACCCAGCGCCAGGAGTTACTGCACAAAAAAAAAGTCAGTTTAAAAAAAAAGAGAATAAAAAAAAAGGGTTTGACCAAAACTTCAAAAGCAGATATGAGGAATTTGAGATTTTTTTTTGTGAAACGGAGGTTGGATCTATGTTTAAGGGGGTTGATGAGAACATTTTAGGTGATTTTACTTTTTTTCGATCACCAACGACGTCGGTCGATGATTGGTGACGATGGTGACAGCAACCAGTTGGCCACTTGCTTTTAACTGAAGAGAAAAAAAGGGTTTTTTTGTGAAAAATGAGGGAAATGAAAAAAAATTGACATTTATAAAGCTGTCAATAGCCAAAACAACGTCGTTTCATTTAAACGCAAAAATGACGTTGTTTTAAACCCAAGGGTCTGCGCGTCAACCTGCCGATTTAACCCAGGATTCGCATAACGGACCCGACAACCCGACTCACCTTTTAGCCTTGACCGATCCGATTGAACCGGTACCAAACTGTCGAATCGACCAAACCCCGTTGAACCGTCGAATCGACCGGACCCGCGTTGATCGGATTGTTGACTGGTCTGGTTCAGGTAAAAAAATTTTTGTTTTTGAATTTTTTTATTTTTTATATAATATTTTATTAATATTTATACATATTAAAATATTTTTATTTGTTAGTTTAAATGATGAAATATGTAGTTAAATTTTTTTCTTCTCTAATTTTGTTAATTTTAAAATAAACTTAAAATAAAAAATAAAGATAAACTTTATAATAATAATGCAAAGTTAATAAAAAATGTAAGAAAATAAAATTTTTACCCGATGATGAGATTCAAAGGTACTCCGAGTAACTATACTTATGAAATCTCTAGGTGAAAAGATTTTTTAAATACTACTAGTGTATTGGAGTATTTATAAAAATTTTCAATACAATAAAATTTTTTTTTGTTTTAAAATAATTAATAAAAATAAATTAATAAATTAAATAATAAAAAATGAGAAAAAAAATTTCATAAGATGATGGGATTCTAAAAGTATTCCAAGTATAGATGTTTTAAGAAATACCTAAGTGAGAAGATTTTTTTAAAATATTACTAAAGTATTGGGATATTTATAGAAAATTTTCAATATAATAAAATTTAATCCTTTTTCATTTTTTTCTAATAATAAGTATTAATTAAAATTAATAAAAAAAATTTTAAAAAATAAAATATGTGCATCAACATGATAACATTCTGCATTACATACATGACATAATTTTTACGAAAAGTAAATTCGGACCTCTAAGGATGGGATTCTAAGGTATTTCAAGAAGCGATGCTTAAGAAATCTCTATGTGATAAAAAGTTCTTATAATATTATTAACGTATTTGAACATTTTGAGAATTATTTCAATAAAAATGTTCAAAATTATTTTTCTCGAATAATTTTTTTAAAATTAAAAAAATTAAAAACCAATTTTCAATAAATAAAAAAATCAAAAAAATTATTTTTCAAACACTGAAAATGGGATTGTTTTTTTTATCAAAATTAATGGATAATACGTAGTTAATTGATACCGTTTTAAACAGGCACTGTGGAAGTGCTAATCCTTTCTCACGCGTAACCGACTTTCGAATTTAGACTGTTATGTAGACCCTAAAATTAGCCTTTTAATAAATTTTAATTAATTTTAAGATTTCAATAAAATGATATGTTTTAATAGGTGATCAATCGCACATAACCAAAAAAATTTGGTGGTGATTTCATTTTTTTTTTTCGTTACCAAATTCGTCAAGCGGTTCCAAAACCGTTATCAAATTTTTAGTGTATTTTTTGCATTTATGAGTTAATAATTAATAAAAATTTACTACAATTATTTTATATCAAATAATATTTTTAAAAAAATTAATAATAATGTATTTACAATCAAAGACATTTAACTTAAAAGTATACAATTAAAGACATTATTTGTTTTCTATGTAATTGTATTATATAAATTTATTTATCACTTTAACTAAATAAATAAATAAAATTTATTAAACAAATTCATGTAGTATTTCATTTATGTAAATTTTTATTTAATAAATAAATTGATAATATATTTTTTATTTCTTAGCTCTTTATGTTTTATTTATATTATTATTTTAATTTTCAAAGAATCATTATTTAAAAAAAATGCAATGATATATTTATAATCTTAAAATAAATAAACCAATATTTATTTAATTTATTATTTATATAATTATTTATTTTAATTAGTTACTTAATTATAATTTTTTTTCATTTACTAATAATTCATTGATTATAAAATTGGTTAATTATTTGGTTTTTAGCTATAAATAATTACATGACTGGTTTGTTAAATAATTATAATGAAGTTATTTGAAAATTTTAAATAAAAAAGAAAACTAAAATAACAAAAAAAAAAACGAATGAATAATTGAAAATACAAAAAAAAATACAAGCTGTACTATTGGAAAGGACATTTTTGTCTCAGCACTACAATTCTAAGGGTAAAAAAGAATAAAAAAAACGTTGAAAGTAAAAGTAAAATAGGAAAAAAAAGGCTGCGTTCGAAGTGTAATATTTTCATTGGAACCTTAAGGGTCCAGTCATTTTTTTTGCTTCAGTGCAGTGAAGAAAGGTTCAATCGCACTGGAAGTTAGTTGCCAAACCGTAAATTAGTCCTGTTGTGTGCTCTCACTGCCCCTCACTAATGCTTTAGTTAAATCCAAATGCGGCTTAAAATCATAGAATATATATTTGGATGAAAATGTAATGATAACAATAAAGTAAATTGTAATGAGAATATAAAATGATTATTAAAAATATTATATTAAAATTTATAATATATATTTGATATATGTGAAATTAATAAATATTTAAAATTTATTAAAATTATTTTATATCATGTAATATTTTTATTAATAAATTAAAAAAATTCTAAAATTATTTGTATCAAATAATACTTTATTATTAAATATTTAAAAATTATTTTTTATGTCTATTAATTTTGTATAAAATAACACAAAAATAAAAATAATGAAAAAGCAAAGTTAAATGCTACAAATATAAAGCATATTATTGTTCCTTCACAATTACTTAAAAGGTAAAAAATAAAATAAAAAGTAAGTACATTATAAAAAAAAAAAAAAAGAACGTTGCCGTAGAGATGTGAATAATAGAAAAAAGAAGATATGGCGCGATTAAAACTAGGTCCGACTACATTGAAATTGTTTGCTAAATGCATGCATTGTGCGTTTGTGACAACTTTTGAAAGAAAAACATCTCCAACGGGCTATATCCATCAGCATCAGTCTCTACTTATGGCATGGGATGCCAGAGCAGCTCCCACCAAATAGATTTCCTCTTTTTTTTTTTTTTTATACTATCATTTGACTATAGATTTAATGTAAAATAAAATCCTGACCAGACGTTAGCTTGTGATTCAAGTAAGAGAAGAAAAATCAATAAAAGACGGCCAGTTTTCTTTCTTGATCAAACTAAACCTACGAAGGCCGATCACTAATCACATGCTAATATGAGAAGCGCAGTGTTGGGTTGGGGAAACCTTGGGAGTAGGAGGAATAAGCTTGGCGTTGGCGGGACAGTCTGGCCTACTTATCTTTTGCACCTCGGTTTTCTTTATAATCTACGGTTGTACCCCTTGTCGTTGCTTTTACTTTTCTACCCTCCTGCTCCAGATCCCCTCTCCCCCTTCTCAGCATTCAACTTATGACGGTGTCCGTACTACTCCTTCTGCTTAAAATGACCTGAGTCCCTGACACCATCTGGTCAACCCCTTCCCCTTTGCAAGCATTTTCACTTTTATTTAGCTTTTTTTTTTTTTTTTTACATATTTTATGTGTTTTGTATTAACAAAATATATAGTTACTCAAGTCAGAGTAGCAGAATTTATAGTATTGTCCTACAAACGGGAAATTTTAAAAAGATGTATTGCTTTTTGTAGGAAGTAAGAACCAACCATTTTCTTAGCTTTCTTTAGTATATAAACTACTATTATTTTCTCTAATTGTTTATAAGTATTACACTTTAGTGATTACGTCCAGGGACTGAAATCCTATAAACTTTCTAAATATATTACTATATTAGACAAAAAATTTAATATTTTTACATTTTGCCTTCTCTAAATTGAAAAAGAAAAAATATAAAGGGGAAGGATTTAAAAATATTATAAAGTATAGATATACCTTAGTAAAAAAAATTGACTCATTTCAAAAGAAAATAAAGTATTATATGTAAATATTAATAAATTTTGACTTATAAATAATTATTTAATATAAATCTCATTCTAGCTAACTTAAGTTACAATCTATCTTATTCTCCTCTCTTTTTATTTGTAGACTTCTATCTTTTTTTTTTTTTACTTACGTGAAATATCATTATATTATTGTAAAAGTGTCCAAGTCAAGTATAAAATAATAAAATATTTGTAAAAGAAAAAGAAGCACAAATTAAAGCTAAACTAATCTTGTATAGTAAAATATAGATAACAAGTAAAATGAAACTACGACAAAACACTCATGATACAAAAAATTATTTTTAACATATCAAAGTACTTTATTTTTTGGTTTTTCTTTTATATTGATAATGTGATAAGGTGTTTTTTTTAATATTATTTAGAATTTATAATAATATGTATTTGATGTAAAATAATGTTGTAGAGATGTAGCCTAACAAACTTGTAGAGATGTAATTTAACAAAATCTAAAATTTATAAAAAAAAATTAGTATCAATTTTAAAATTATTAAAAAAGTTAAAATATATATAAAAGTAGCTTGTTGTTGGTCCTATTTTGTATTTTCATATCTTATCTTATGTCTTAAAAATTATAGAGAAATTAAATTAGTATTTGATTTAAGTTAATCAAAGACAAATATCATTAACAAGAGAAGATGAATTTTAAAAGAAATATATGAAATTAAATAAAATTATATATCTTTTAATATTGACAATGAAAAAAAAATCTTAGATATTTTACTTATGAAAATTATTTAACTAAATTCTATAGTACTATTTTCATTTGAAAATTATAATATTATGTGTTTATGTTTATTTGATATTTAAATTTTCGATGCATTTAATATTATAAGTTTTTTTTATATTTGTTTTAATTTCTATTAAAAATTTTTATATATTTGATATTATAAAAAACATTTTAAATTTTTTATTAAAACTTTATTTTACATTTAAAAACATTACTTTATATTAAATAAAAATTTTTAAGTAAACATATTGCATAATAAATTTATTCCCATTGAAAAAAAAATTTAGATCCGTCCCTGATCACGTCAATGATAATTTTAATTGCCGCCAATTAATATATTAATTTAATTAATCACATCATTATCAATAAAATATAAAAAATTAAATTAAATCACGCCATTTACTTTTTATTCTTATATATCTTACTTTTTAATATATTTTATTAACTTGAATATTAGAATATATCGTGAAATATCACTTTAGACATTCTTGACCAAGTACAGTACACTTTCACTACCAAAAAATCCATTGAGTACCGCCAAAAAGTATATCAATAATTTACTCTAAAACCCTTTACTATCAGTAATTTACAATAAAACCCTTTACTAAATTAATACATGACATGGTAAATTATCTTTATATTTTTTAAACACAATGAATATAAAAACTTAGTTGTACGAAAAAAGTAAGTGAGTTTTATTAATTAAACTAGTTGACACCTTTAAAATATATATATAATATTATTGATTTAAAAAAAAAAGGACAATTGAGTCAAATGCTTAAATGTTAAAAAAATAAAAAAAAAGTTTTTTCTTTTAAAAAATAAAATTGTTAAACAATTCAAAGTACGTAAAAGGCATACGTTGTCGCACAATCACTGTTTTGTTGAATCCAAATGGGGAGGAGGGAAAACAAAACAACGTTTTGTTTGGCAATGGGTTTGTGGTTAAGTTGGATAGCAATAGAAGCAATGGAATTTTGAAGAGAATTTTCTCTTTCATTTCGAGGAAAGTACTGAAATCTTTTCTGTTGAAATAAAAATATCCTTTTTTTTTTCTTTTTATATCATCATCATCATTATAGTGCTCATTATATGGTATCTTTGTTTATTTGCACGTTTTGTTTATTTAATAACTTTTTACATGCATAGACATTTTTAATTATCATTTATATGATATTTTTAATTACATTCATATATTTATATTTGGTATTTATATTTGATGAATTATTCGTTAATATAAGCTACTTCTGATTATTTATATTTCTTTATTAAGTTTAAAAAATGATATTAAACAATATTTTTATATTAATTTATTAAACGAATCGAATACAAATAAATATTTATTTGATTCATTTATATTCGTAAATAATCTCATTTAAAATTCGTTCAAAACTCATTTATTTATTATTTATCTATTGTTCATTTATTATTCATTTGCTATTTGTTTATAATAATGACAAAATTATATTTTTATTTTTATTATAATTTTATTTTAAGATTTATTTATATTCATTTGAGTTCGTTTACATTCATTTAGGATTTATTTATTTTTTGAATTTATTTAGTTATTATTTAATTTGTTTATTTTTCATAAACGAGTTCATTTAATATGCATGAATAACTTCATTTAATTTAATCAATCCAAACACAAACATTCTACCATTTAAATGAATTGAACACGAACGAACAAAGTAAAATTTTATCAAACATGAATTGAACTCGAGCATCTCTAAAAATAAATGAATAAAGCACAAATATATGTTCGTTCGTATTTGGTTTATTTAAAACCCTAATCAAATCCTATTGAGATAAGTTGATTATAGTGGATTTGACAAATTATGCCTATTTATAAATATTGATATCCCAATTAAATGATTTAATTTCTTTTAAAATTTTTAGTGGTAAAAGATTTTGAAATTTATAAAAAAAATTGATTAAAAGATAAAAAATATCTTTAAATTATAATTTAATAATCATTAAATTTATAACATTTTATTGCAATTAATTAATATTTTAATTTTTTTTATTTCAATTTAATTAAATTCTTAAATAGATAGAATCTAGTCACATAATAAACTTAAATTAATTAACCATCGAATTATAAGCAATTGAACCTTTCAAGGATCTTAAAGGGAGAAAGAGAGAAAAAATAAAGAAAAAAAACAAAAATTTTAATTTGTATATATTAATTATATTACATGATAAATTTTAATAAATTTTATTGATGTCAATGCAATTTTTTCTTATTTAACAAAAATAAAATATTCATGTTAATTTTGTTATTCAAATAAGGGTTTAATTTATACCAATGGATGTTATAAGAGTTGATTAACTATAATAAAAAAAACTTGAATAATTTTTTAATTATAATTCCCAAAATTTTTCATCTTTTAATAAAAAAATTTTAAATTTCATCCTTTTTTTTTTTTCCCGAATAAACTCAAACAAATTTTTTTACCTTATAAAATTTGAAAAATTATTTTGTTTACATCTCTTAAATTCTAATAGATCTGAAGCAAGTAATTAAGAGAGCAGAAACTCTCTTGAAATGACTTGGACTTTGAATCAAAGTTGTTAATATTATATCGAATAATGTTTTAAAATTTTTTTAAATATGATATATGTTGGTATCAATTGTTTCGGTATATTATTTTAAATTTTTTAATTTAATATAAATATATTTATAAATATATATGAACTTGTACATTATAGTATTATTAATAATTTACAAAATAAATATGTAATATATTCAAAAATCAAATAAATAAGTTTAAAAGCATAAAAAATAATATTATAAAATTTTATGATATTTTTAAACACTTAATCTGATCATATAATATTGAAATAAGTATTTTTCATATAAATATTAAGATAAAAATAAAAAGATAAAAAAATTAAATAAGATTTTATGATTGTTAAACTTTATAAAAAGAGTATAATTGTTTTCTTGAAAAAAAAATATTTATAAACTTTGATTTGAAAAAATAAAATATAAAAAAATAAAAATAAAAAATAAAAAATTCAACTTTTTAAGGAATATTTTATTAATTAATTTTATTTTTATTAAGTTAAAAATAATTAAATAACAAAAAATAAATTAAAAATTATAAAATATATTTTACATTTATATATTGATCAAAACGTATTATTTCATCAAAATTCATCATAATAAATCAAAATTAATGAAAATAATTGATATTATCTAATATCAAATTATCTTTAAATATATTATATTTTAATATAATTAAAACATATAAACCGATATAACTGATACTAATACGAAATTAATAAGTGTACTTCGAATGTCAGCATAAACTCATAAATTCACCATACCCCACTTGATCAACGAGCCACCCTATCAGATCCATTACCTCCCCACACCAACCCCCCCCGCCCCCCTGTTTTCAAGTGTGGTGACCTTTGCCAAGGCAAGGTAGCCGACGGGAATCACAAAAAATGTGAAAATTGCAGAATAAGACAAAGAAAATGAAATGGGTAAATACGTCATTCAACATCGGCCACCTTTAAAGTGCTAATCCTCGTTCCATCTCACAACTGTACAAATACATGTACCTAAAAGTCCAGAACTCGAACAGATGTAAGGGCAGCATCGTAAATAAACCGAAACAATGGCCCCACTTTGCAGCCATTTTAATTCAGCCATTTTAATTACAATAAATCCGTTAAAGATCCAAATCTGCCATCCAGAAACCCCCCCATTTTTCCAACCCAATCAAACACTCTTTCCGCTAGAGAGGGAATATCCAAGAAAAAAAAAAAAAGCGAAGAAAATAGGGGAGGAAGAGCAGGCATTAATGGCGGAGGGAAAAAAGGAGAATAAAGCGACGACCGAAGAGAGTGTCAAGCTGTTCGTTGGTCAAGTGCCGAAGCACATGACGGAAGCTCAACTTCTCGCTATGTTCAAAAAGTTTGCTTTGGTCGACGAAGTCAACATAATCAAAGACAAGACTACTCTCGCCTCTAGAGGTTCAACTTTCTTTTGTTTATTTTTTAAATTTATTATTCTTTTTAAAGTTTCAAATCTCTCACATTTCTCATTATCTTTTGGCGGTTGTTAGTTTTTTGATGATTTGCTTGATTCGTTTAGTTTGGAGTGAGATTTAGGGTGTTTTACTGAGGTTTATGGTGTTTGGAACCCTATTTTGAGGTATTTTCTCGTGTTTTCATGTTAAGGGTGTTGCTTTGGTATATGCCCGTCCAGACAAGAGGCAGAGAAGGCGGTCAATGCCTATCATAATAAGAAGACTTTACTTGGGGTTAGTATGATTTTTTAATTTCTGTTTCTTTGTTTTGCCTTGCTTTTTAGCTATTATTTGCCACATTGTTAGTTATTGTTGTGAAAATCTACTTGCTTCTATCCAAAGTTGTTTGTAGTGATCTTAGCGTATTGTGATTAACTTGACGCCTGTAGCTTCTTCCAGGACAAAGCTTACATAAAGTTTTTTAGGTGAAGTTTGTGAAATTCTTTTTTAAAAATGATTTAATAAAAATTTTAATAAAAAATCTAAACCGAGATTGATAGTGTTCAATGTGAAGGTCAATAATATGTAAAAAAAATTATAAAAAATATTATTTATAATTTAAATTTAATTAATATTTATTCAACCATAAAAATTCTGTTAATATTTTTACTGAAAATATTTATCTAAAATATATATTAAAATTTTTTCAAATTTTGCACACTTAATCTATGTAATGAGATCTTTCAATCTATTGGTTTTGATTTTTGATTTTAGTTTTTATTTAATTGTTTGTAGTAGAGAACTTCATGAACTTCACCTAAAGAGCTTCATCTAAGTCTTTCCCTTTCTTTCAACAGTTGACCTACCAATGTAGAACCTAAGGACAGCATCTGCCCACTCTATTTCACTACTGAAGTATGAAGCATTCAAAATTGTTACCGTGTTTTGAACATTGTAGTTGTGGCATGAATCTTGCTATTTACTGTATTTGATACTGACTGCTTGCATCATATGGAGTTAGTTCTTATGTATCTGGTAAAACTACTTTAAACTTGTGTCTACTTAGCATTTTGTAACAAACTCAGTAGAAGTTCTTACCTGCTTCATCCTGTGATTAAGGTACATGCAAATTATGCGTTGTAGACTATGTAAGTTTGATAATTATTTATACCAGCTCATTTGAAGTAGCTTGGTATCTTGAGTTTTAGAGACAATGGAAAAGGAGAAGATTGCAACATCAAATTCCAGCATGCTGTAAGCTTAGGTTTTTTTTTAAACACCTGGTTGTTTCTCGTTTTGAGAAATTTTACTGGTATGTAAAATATGAACACTAAGGCTTTGTAAACTGGAGATTACTTTTTATAGAACATGATTTGGAAAAGAAACAGGGTGATTTGATGATTGCAACCATGACTTTGTCTGAATTTCAAATAATTAAGCAAACAATAGGAGTTTGAGTTCTCCTTATAGGGTGTCACTTAAGGCAAGCTACTTTCCTGCTATTTGTCATGTTACAACATTATGTTAGTCAATAGCTATATATTTGATTGACCTGGTAAAATCTCAGAGTGAATAAAATCATAGTTTATCATAAGAATTATGCTGTAATTGGGAAACAAGAGGTAGCTGATCAAATATGAATTTTCTGGTTATTAATGTCAACATAATGAGTGAAAGTATATGATTTAAAACAAAAGAACGAGGTGATGCTGCAGCTTCAGACTCATGCCCTGAGTTCTGCTGTATGCCTTATGGTTGAAGCACCCGTTTCTTCATTCAACATGCAATATTTGTTTACTTTTTTCAATACAGTTGAGCTGCTATAGCCAAGTTGTATAAGCAACGAGCCTCATAAGAATTTGCAATTCCATGTAATATTGCAATTGAAATTATATAAGTATGGATCTGATAGATCTGATACATTTTAAACAAAAGCAGAAGAACCACATAATTGTGTGTAAGCATATATCTAGGAATCTAATGACAAACTAGGCACCATCCCTTCTGGGACTCAGTGTTAACATAGAATTTTATTAACTTGGATAAATTTGATTTTGATGTCAACGTATCCTAAGATGGTTACTAGTATGACCACACAAATTTCTTCCTCTGGTGTTGACTTACATTTGTGGCATGCCATATTTTTCATGATTGATCATCATGCATTCTGTTATGGTGTGTAAGATATGTTTGTTTACACAATGTGACATATCCCTGATCTAGGATTTAGAGTGATTAATAACTCGATTGTTTTCATTCAACATTTAATGGAAAATCTATGGACAATTCAATCTGAACTACTTTATTGCAATGAGATATATCTACTGTCATTTATTTGTACTTAGAGATTATAGGTGAGAGTCTTCTTGCTTCCCTGATTATAACTCATCTTTCTGTTTTTTCTGTTTTTGTCTGATTCAGGCATCTAGTCCATTGCAAGTGAAGTATGCAGATGGCGAGTTGGAAAGATTAGGTATATATAACTTCAGTAAATTAAGTTCTTATAATTATGCTTCCTATGTGGTTGTCAGGATTGATTCTCATTCATTATTTGGTAATGCTTCTTTTATCAAACCTTTGACTAAATTATGAATTTTTGTCTTCCTTTTCCTGTCCATTTGATCTAGAGCACAAACTCTTTGTTGGCATGCCACCAAAGAATGTCTTGGAAGCTGAAGTTTCTGCTTTGTTCTCTAAATATGGAACCATAAAGGACCTACAGATTCTAAGAGGTTCTCAACAAACAAGTAAAGGTACTTTTTTTTTAATCTTGGATTCCTTTTCTTTCTGTCTTTTAAAGAAGAAAATCGTTTTAAGTGCTTAATTGTATAACGGCAAAAACCTCAGTCTTAAGCTGATTTCAATATTTGAATTGTAGTTGTATTGGTTTCTTTATGGCAGGCTGTGCCTTTTTGAAGTATGAGACAAAAGAACAAGCCCTTGATGCCCTGGTGACCATTAATGGAAAGCATATAATAGAGGTTTAAATCAAAATTTAATTTTTCCTTAACTCATGATGTTAGCTTAGTAATCACTTAAGATTCCAATGTAAACCTGGAAAATCATTTGCACATGCATCAAAAGATAAATTTGTGGCTTGATATCCCTATTATGTATTGCAAGCCACGAAACCAAACCCATTCTTGTGAATAATTGTATGTTGCAACTAGTATCAAAGTTGTCAAGCAAATGGGCTCTCTGTACAAGCACATAATCATTTATATTGATCAAGCTACATTTGGGCTTACATCTGAAATATCCTTCTATACCCTAGTGGATTGCAAAATTCATAGATACAATTGAAGTTCTTGTCTAGTTGTTTTGATTACCGCTGGTTCTTCTACCAGATAATTAGTCTTTAATCAAAGGCTGATCTTTACCTCTTGGCTTCCAACTATGAGTTAAAGATGCAGTGGCCACCACCTTAAGTAGCATCTTTGCTCATAATGTCAGATAGTGAGTTAGTTATTCTTGAAGAAAAGTGGGGTATTGTATTCTGATCTTTATCTTTTGCTGTTTTAGGGTTCAAGTGTCCCTCTTGTTGTCAAATGGGCAGATACAGAAAAGGAAAGACAAGCTCGAAGGGTCCAGAAAACCCAATCTCAGGTTTCGAATATACCAAATGCCGATTCACAACATCCATCATTGTTTGGAGCCTTGCCAATGGGTTATGTTCTCCCATACCATGGATATGGATATCAGGTAGTTTTTTCTTCTTTTTTTTTTGTCTGGAGCAATTTAAAATATCGGAAAAACATATTTTGGGAGTCAACAGTGATTCTGTTTCCTCATATTTTAACTGAGTTATGTAGGATTGTCTTTTTTTTTTTTTTTTGTCATGATGTTTTGACTGAGCAATTTAATATCTAAATGTGATTGATCCTCTCATTATTTATTTAGGCTCTAGGAAGTTATGGACTTATGCAGTACTGCTTGCCACCAATGCAGAATCAGCCTGAATTCAACAATATGTTTCCTCCTGTAAATCAAGGAAGTGCATTGCGAGGAATCATGCCTGACCTCACTCCCAATATTGCTCCAAGAAATTATGCTATGCCTCCTGCAAGTTATGTAGGCTCAGCTTACCCCGCTGTGCCAGGTCTTCAGTACCCCATGGCATATCAAGGGGGAATGATGAACCACTGTCCATTGACTAGTTCACCTGGTTCAGTGCCACCAGCAAATACAAGCAGTAATTCTCCATCATCTTCCAGTAGTGGTACAAGTTCAGGATGTCAGAAAGAAGGTTTGGTATCTATAGTCATCTTGGTTTTTGTTGTCTTTCTAAAAGTAGATTCTTGGTAGTGGCATGTTATTAAATTAGTCTATGATGTGAGCTAGGTCCACCTGGTGCAAATCTATTTATTTATCATATGCCTCAAGAATTTGGTGATCTAGAGTTGGCTAATGCTTTTCAAGGATTTGGTAGGGTCTTAAGTGCAAAAGTTTTTGTTGACAAAGCAACGGGGGTTAGTAAATGTTTTGGTAAGTGCATTATCTTTAACTCTCAATCTGATATGAGTATTAAGTATTTTTCTTTCTAAAGAATCTGTCTTTGCAGGTTTTGTTAGTTACGACTCTCCAGCAGCTGCTCAAAATGCAATAAACATGATGAACGGATGCCAATTAGGTGGTAAGAAACTGAAGGTTCAGCTTAAGAGAGACAACAAGCAGAACAAACCTTACTGATTGGGAGGTGAGTCATGGAAGGAAGCAGAAAATGTCTATCACATGTGGTCGCATGGAACTTGGATAATTGACTGATTGCTGTATTAGCATTTTGGATGGATTGGGGATAACTTGTGGTTATATGTCATTCCATCGTCTCGTAATTGCTTCATGGGATCAAAATCCCAGACACTTATAATTTGTGGTGCATTCCATGCCTACACGATCTGTATTCTGTGTATCATTGAATTCCATTTATACACTAATTATTAATTTATTGATTTTTCCTTGAGAATATCTGTTTGAAGCATAATTTTGTGGGACATCCATTATACAATGTTCCCCAAATGCATTATTTCCATGTTCAATAACTTGTTTTCCTGCAATTTGATTCTTTCCTTATCAAGTTACCTTCTGGGTTGGTTTATTCAACCCGTGTATTTTCACTCAAGAGCATTGTATGTCAGCACTTCTTCTTTTGTTCCTTGATGCAGTTCATTTTTTCTGATATATTTTTAAAATGCCTCTTCTTCCTGTTATCCTATAAGAGAATGGCTTGGGCAGTGCTGTGTTGATATCCAAGTTATCTGGATTGATTATCCATGTTTCTTTCAGAGAGATGCATTCTAATCTATAACCTTCAGGTACTACAAAATCGTTTTTGCGATGAGGTCATGTTATCTGAGGTTTTTTCATGTGATTTCCTTTCTGTCCATCTGGCCATGTAATCCCTCCATGGTTGTCACTTGCAGATTTTTACTGGAATTAAGATTTATCATGCAGGTACTTTGTTTCCCTTTCTTGAAATTAGTCTTTACATTTTTTGCTTGTGGTTGTGAAATGTGTAAGATGTTTGAATTTTAGAACTTAACTTCCAGTTTGCCTATCTTTCCTTCCAGTGGCTTGGTTCAAGATGTTGGACATATGTTACCTGGATGGTTCCTATCAAGTACTCTTCATTGAAATTTGAGGTATTTCTCTTGCTTTGCTGTTTTGGTTAGGAATGTCAATGGGTAGGATATGGGGCGGTTAGAGCATTCTCCATCCTCATATCTAGATTTTTATATTATACTCTACGAGTATTTTAAATCTACTTCCATCTCCATCCCCACGGATATTTAATGGGTATAGATAATTCCTGTACCAATAGTTTTTTAAAAAAAATAAAAATCAAATTTATTTTTTTAGTTTTTTTAATTTTTATCTTGCATATTTATGTAATTTTTTTTATAAGTATATAGTAATATTTTTTTAAATAAAAATATATTAATTTTAATTAATCTAAAATAATAATTTATATTATTTAATAAAAAATCTATTTACTAAATATATATATATATATATATGTAGGATACGGGTATAGGATAGATGCTACATTATCAGTCCCTATCCTTGGATAAAAAATTTAAAATCATACCATCCTTATCTCCATTCTCAGAATGTAATACCTATCCCCATCTTTATCCCTATCCTCATTCTGGTAAAAAGTCTGATTTTCTGTTGGGTTTGAGTAAAATTGATATCCTTAGTTTCAATTGAGCATTCTCCTGCCTATGCTGTTTCAGGGTAACCAGGGCTTAGCATCTCAAGTATTGCTTGTTGCTTGTATGTCGACTGTTCTTGGTACTGGGATCGAGGAGCATTACCAAAGGTACTATCTATGTCATTTATGAGAATCAACTTATGATGTGTTTGGTACATAAGATTATAATAGAATAGGCTAAGATGATATTATGAATATGATTATATTAAATAATGTCATCTTATCTTGTGTTTGATGTGTGCAAGGATTAGGATAGAATAACTGATTTATTTGTCAAAATTATCCTTCCTCAAAATTTATACAATTTAAATTATTGATGTAATTTTTAAGGGTATAATAGGAAATGTAAGTTCAATCTTATAGATTAAAAGTAATCCTCTCCACTTTGGGAGGATTGACTCATTTTATACTAAGAGGATGATTAATCCTCCTTGTAATTCTATTCCTTTCTTTAGATGCAAACCAAATATAATATAAGATGATTATTATCTTGTCCTACCCATCATCCTATGCACCGAACAAGACCTAATAACATTAACTTGGTTAAAATTGGAAGTACTGTGGTATAGAACTTAGATCTCACTAATTTGTGACTCACTTTCACAAGCCTTAATCAGTTAACACAGAACTATTTGACATGATGAACCTTTTCCCCCCATTTTACATCTCCTTGTTTTTTATGCTTGCTTATTTATATTTAGTTCAAAACAGCATGAAAATTGGTCTTTTTAAGGGACTTTGTGTGTTTAGAGGTTTACTGAATTTGTAGAATTGCTGGTTGCTGGCTTTATCATGTTGATATAAAGAACTGACTCCTTGGGGTAGACTATTTTGCTGGTAAATATTTTGGAATATCATACCTCAAAAAATAATAGAAGGCCGAACAACTGGAAGAGAACTCTTGCTGTGTGTCAAGGATTCATTTTATATATTTTGCTTTCTCACCATTTAGATTAGCAAATTATTCTTCTACCTTATTCTCTTAGTTTATTTGAAAGGTTGGATTGGAACAACCCCTACTTATGTATTTCAGCATTGTATTGCATTTCTTAAATTTCAGAAGCATTAAGCATCTCTTCAAAGGAGAATATTTACAGCAATGTTTTTGCTTGTCTAAAATCTTGAATATATTATGAGACTAGGATGTTATGTGTTCTGAACATCATGTATTCTTTTCATATGATGTTGCAAATTCTACTAGGTTGAAATTGTCTGTTTAAGGGTGACTTAAAAGGAAAATGCTTTGCTCAATCTGAGCACCAGTCACCCGCTAAACTGCACTGGTACTAAAATTTGGAGTAATGTTTTTGTTAGTTTTTAGCTTCAAGTGGTTTATATACCACGCTAATTGATATTTAAATTGCATTTATTAACGGATGACAATCTTATGTAGTAGAAGGAAATTTTGGACTACGTTGAAGCTTGCTGCCCCTGTTCCTTGACAATGGGTGTTGTTTTGTCCGTTTCAGTTGCAGTCATATCTGTCCCTCTTCTTTGGGACTATGTTGAAGCTTGCTGCCCCCGTCCCTTGACAATAGGTGCTGTTTTGTTCGTTTCAGTTCCATTCATATCTGTCCCTCTTCTTTTTCACGCCACATGTCAATATTCCTGCGGGTGCTTGCTGCATTACCGCTGCATTGTTCTTCCTGTTTGTTCTGTAAGTAAGACTTTATATGTAGACAAAGCAAAGAATCACACTTGTTTTATTAAGATTGAACTATATTGCTCACTTATAGAAGAATATCTAGTGTTGATATTTGAGTATGATTGGTGTAAATCTGTTGGCTGCTTTCTTTGCTCTTTTCATCTCCATTTTCTTCCCGTCTTTCTTTCTTTATTTTTTTCTCATGCTGATTCAATGTTACCCAGTGCTTTTAGTTTGAATCTGCCAAAGGATTTTGGATTCTCTCAAATGTTCAGAATTTTTTTTTAGGTGTCAATTTATAACATACAGATATATGACTTAAAATGTTTCTTAAATGGCAGGTTGATGAGTAACTTTTTCATTTATTAAACAAGTACTCTCTTTGCTTTAACTTGGTTGATTTGGGAAAGTAATTATCATCTTTCTCTGTTGAACTAGTCTTTATACATGAAATGGTGCATTTAAAAAAGTGGTCGACAAGTTTCAAACTAGGGAGTATATAATCCACATCCTATCCTCTGTATAAATCTTATACCTTTTGGCTTCATACACATCATCCCATTTTTTTTTAAATTTTTTTTCTTTCCATTTTCCATTTTTTGATATTTTCTTTTTTTTTTTGTATATTTTTTAAAATTAAATAAATTTTGTAAAAAAAAATAAAAATAAAAATAAAGATGGAAAATAACTGATATCTAAGAAGTTTTGAATCATATCAAACCAATCGGTATTTTTTTCTTTTAATTTGGGATTAAGTCAAGTTCTTTTTTTTTTTCTTAAATCAGGTCAGATACATGAAGAATTTAGGATGTTTGTCTCCTTTTGCGTGTAAATATATATATATATATATATATATATAATATTTTATTATTTATTTAATTTTATATCATTGTTGATGTTGGGTGGTAATTTCACTTTTTTTTCTTTTTTTTTTTGTCAATTTCTTATTATTTTTCCTTTAATTATTTTATCTTTTTTAATTAGATAATTAATAAAAATCACATGTATGTACACATGACACTTTATTTCGTTTTTTGTCTTCTTTGATTTTTTTAATTAGATATTAAATAACAAATATAATCAATAAATTAATTTTTAAAAAATTATTAATAAAAATATAGATAATAAAATAATTTGTATACGATAGATTTTGATTTATTCAAATTTGATATATGCATTCTTTTTATTTGATATCGAATTGGGATTTTTTATTTTATGAAAGTTAAAGTCAAGTTAAAGGTGGATTTATGATGTTTCATATTACCTTGATTATATATATTAAATTATTTTAAAATTATTTATTAATTTTAAATTTTATATGTATCATATTAACAAAATTATTATTTAATATTTTAATTTAATAAAAATATTATATTTATACATATATAAGATGTAATTTATCTATATATCAATTCATTTTATAAAGTTGATTCATTTTAAGTTTTGTTTAACCTTCATTCAAGGTTTCAATATGCTTTTTATTTTATTTTTTACTTTCTATTTTTGTTTTTTAAATTTTAATTTTTTATTTAGATAAATTTTGTAAAAGAAAAAAACAATATAGGTGCTCATGTGACATTTCAATTTATTTTTTTAATTTTTAATTAGATAAATTTTATAATGAAAAGAATCAATAGATAAAATGATAAAAACAATTTATATCTAATGGATTTTATTCAATTAGGATATTCACATAATATTTTAATAAACTTAATTTTCTTTTTAAATTTTTTTTATCTTTTTAAAAATATTAATTTTATAAAACAATCTATAAATGTGTTCACATGACATCCTATTTCAAGTTTTTTATCTTTTGTTTTTTGTATTTTTTTAATTAAATAAATTTTATAACATAATGTGCTAATTGATAGATATATCAAAATAAATTGTATCAAATGGATTTCAAATCATTTCAATTTGATAAGAAACAATTTTTTATGATTCGAGTTTTTGAAAGAAAAAAGAAATTGAGTTAAAAATGCATTTATGATATTTTATCTCAACCCATTTTGATATGTGTATAAAAAATATATTTTATTATTTATTTAGTTTTAAAAATATATTATATTAATAAAATATTTTTTACTTTGATTTAATATATTTATTTTTAAGCACAATATAAAATGTTAATATAGCACCTTTTATTACTTTTATTCATTTTTGAGTTTTTTTACTTTTTTCATTTATTTTTTTCCATTTTTTTGTATTTATTTTTTAAATTAATTTATGAAAAAAGAGACCAATTAATAATTTATGCTTCGTTTCTATTTTTTTAATTTAATAAAATTTATAAAAAATGGTAAAATAATTATATCTAAATCAAACAATTCAAAATAAAATATGAAAAAAAAAATAAAAAATGATACAATTTCAAATTTGAATAAAAATTATGAAGTTAATAAAAAAATATTTTATTTTTATATCACAAATTATAAAATAAAATATAATTTTATATAAAATATCATACAAATACACAAATACTAACTATTTTATACGATTTCAATAATGGAATTATCACATCTGCTGTGCTGGCGACAAGACGCGAATTCCTTCCTAGCAAATAAAGAGAGTACAGATGAAGCACGAAAATAAAGAAAACCCAACGTGCTTAGCCAGTTAATGCGAACCAAACAGGTACCTTCCAGTGGTTTTACTACACGTGGTTGTTTGCCGCAAACCAAATCTGCCATAAACACAATTGCTTCACGTGGGTTGCCATATTATTCTTTCTACTGGTTGAATCCATGTGATCTTTGCCTTATCCATTTAGTGCATGTTATTTAGTTGGCATCCCGCTCCCCTCCCACATGCTTTTTTTTTTTGAAATAATTAAAATTTAAACATTAATTATTAAAATTAAAAATAATAAATCAGATAATTATTCGTCATTTGCCTTTTTTTCACGACAAAATTTCAAACCTTCCACATTTAGACTACCTTTTTTTTCTTTCAGCTTAGCCGCCCAAATAATTTTTCTTTCTCATATGAACATCATTATCATATAATCTTTTATAATATGTTTAGGACTATTTTAAATTTTATTTGAATTTAATTTCTTTTCATACTATTTGTTGTTATTTTTCACTTGCTTTTGAGAAAATTGATTTCTCTGCTAAGATCAAACACCCAAAAAAAAAAAAAAGAATGGAATATTGACTGTCAGTCAAATAAACACTTTGCAAGTTTTCAGGTCAAAGATAGAGTAGTAAACGAAAACTTTAGTTGAAAATAGACCCAAAAAATACCAAATAGTCACAGTATTTATCTTACAACATTAATTCCAGGGTCGATTTTGTTGAAATGTGTTCAAAACAGTTCTTTTTTTTTTCTTGGTCGGTGTAGGCTGCCGAGTTTTTTTCTATCATCAGCCTGACATTTCATTTCTACAAGGTGGCAAATTGTGGCACTTAGTTCACTAAGATCAATTGTACAGGAAAAGTGACGTGCACTCGAATACAATATTTACAATTTTTAAATATTTGGATTTTTTTATAAAATAAATAAAAATAAAGATGAATTAAAAAATTAATAATTGAATTAATTGAGCTATTTTTAAAATAATCAAATCGATTAAAAATATTTTCAATAATTGAATTGTTAAAATATTGATTTGATTCGATTAATTCAATTAAATAATAGTATTTTTCGAAAAAATTATAACGAAAACAAATATAAAAAGTTGAACAAATTTGTCATATTTATCATTGAATAAAAATTATTTAAAAAATTAATTTAATCGATCGATTCAATTATTAATTTTAAACACAAAATTAATCAATTTAATTAATGTTATTAATTAATTATAATCAAAACTAATTTAATCAAATTAAATTAACCAAATTCATTTTATTTCAATCTAATCTATTCAAACCAACTTTGATCACATTCTTAAAAAAAAAAAAAATCTAAACAGGTTGAATCAAAATCCGGGACGTCAACACTTCTTTCTAGAAGTTTTGGTATTTTTTCTTTTCTAGAAGGGTGGCGCTGAACTCTGATGAATCTTTATCAACAATCAACATTGAGTACTCCTAGAAAAGAAAAGCAGATGTCACTTCCGTTTTAATATGCACCTCGTTTCTTCTCCATGGAATAAAACAAGTTCAATTTTAGAATGCCAACTTGCATATTTGATAGCCAACAGAAATTAATCAATTCTAATCAAACAAGGCACCGGCAGCCCACCTTTCTTCTTCTCAATTCCTTTTATAACAACTACATATATGCCTACGCTTCCCCACAGATAACAGTCTTTAAAACAAAGTCACAAAGCTATAGGATTTTTTTTTTTTTTTTTTTGTGTTTGTTGTTCTCACAATTGGATATGGACATTAAAAGTAAGGTTGTTGATGTCTCTTCTTTCTTGCTCTTTGAGGCTACCGGTGATTCGGAATCTGGTTGTTTTGATCCTGCCATATCTGTTATCAACCATGATGAAGATGGTGATGATGATAATGATGCAGAGTCATGCAGCTGTGACACAACATCTGATTTTCTTCATCGTGTTAGAGAGCTTAATAGCTTAGAAGAGAAAGTAAATGTTGGTGATGATCATCATGAAGATGAGGAGGACGGGGAGGTGGTGGAGCAGAAGGAGGTTTGTGCGTATAAAAAATGCAGGGATGATTATCAAAATATTAATGGAGTGGCAAAGGAAAAGAAACCATCAACTGTTTCTCTTGATTCAACCAAAACCAAGAATGAGATGGAAAAGAACAAGCTATTTTGGGAAGCCTGTCTAGCATCTTAGAGTCTGGGTTCAACCAAAACCATGAATGAGATGGAAAAGAACAGTCTATTTTGAGAAGCCTGGCTGAAATCTTGAAAGTCTGGCTTTTTTTTTCTTTTCTAGCTAGCCAATGACTTCCCCAATCCTCTTTTGTCAGTCATTATGTGTCTCATTCGTTCTGCTCCATGTTCTCCAGTTTCCTGTTTCCCCTATTCTTTAGTTCTTTTCCTCCCTTTTGTTGGGTACTTATCCATTATTTATTTTGTTGTTTGCGTACAGCCAATTGTACATAGATAACATGGTTTTGCAACGAAAGTATACAAATGAATCAACCTTGTTTCTGTAATTTTGCAGTTTTCTCTTTAATAATCTTTGGGTTTCTTTCTTTCCTGCCTTCCTTGAGATTATAGTTTGTTGGCTGGATTCTGCTTATTAAGCTGAAAAATTACTTTCGAAATAAAAGAACCTTTTTTTTTTTTTTTGATTGATGAATCAGATTCGATCAGCTGAAAAAACTAAACGCACGTATGAAAAATTCATTTGCGGATAAAAATAATACAATCTTCACTTGCCATTCTTTTTAGTATGGAAGAGGAGAATTTGACCTTTTAACAATTTATCAGCAGAAACATGTAACAGAAAGAAAAAAAAATCAAGTTAATAAATTACGAAGAGATTAATCGAAACATACGATGATATTGAGTCATCAAACTGAGGTTTGCAGAAATTGGATGCATAAGACAATCTCATAGTCAGCTCGCATCGTCTCTTGCTCACAGTCTCCTCTTCTGGAGGGCCATCACATGTAGGATGGTAATGGTTACCGGTATTCGGAATGATATGATTTGATTTTATTAAAATAGTTATGATATTTTATAATTGATTTAGATAGGGTTTATTTAGTAAAATTATTATTGTTACGGGTTCGATAAGTGATTTTAAGATATCTATTATCTGAATTCGATTATAAATATATATTTTTTAATATTATATATTTTTTATTTCTAAATTATTTATTTTTAATATAATACTTAATTTAATTAATTTATTAAATATTTTAAGTATAAATTTATTTTTATGAGATAATTTTAATTTATTAATTTAAATTTTTTAATAATATGCATTAAAATTGATTTTAAATTTAAGTTTAAAAGGCAAATTTTAATTTAATAAATGAGTATTTAACATATTCATATAATTATAAAATATTTTTTTATATCATATGAATAGAACTCAAATAATAAAAATTAAAAATATTTGAGAAATTACTAAATTCAAATATATTGATAAATAATTGAATCCGAATATGAGTAGCTAAAAAATAAATACCCAATCCGTTCACATCTTTAATATCCGAATGAGATGAAGTGGGGTGGCAAACATCCTCCTCTTGCAATCTCTTCACGTTCATGAGCAAGCATCAAGGTCTTGAGCAAGTTCATGACTTGCACAGCATGCATCAGAGCCATCGAATGGATCCGACATCTGCTCAAGAGAAAAATGAACAACTAAAACAATTATTTCGTGGTAGTTTCTAGTAGTTGATGAACACAAAATCTGGACCGAATTATTATAATCATTGTTTCTGCAAGCTAGAAATTAAAATTTGCAAGATATTGAAGAAATTAACGCCACCTTACCTGAGTCACATATAGTTGGGGCAAAAGCCATGCAATGCAATATTTCTTGCATTCATTTTATTTGATCCCTCTTCCTCAACAACATCTGCCATAAGACCGATGGCCAATTGAGCAGTGCAGCTTCAGTTGGCTCTAGTTGCTTCGTAAGGTCATCGGATTCTTCTTCGGTTTTGCATTCACTGGAGTGTTCAAAAAAACTCGTATTATTATCAACTAGGTTTTTTTACTCTTTGTATGATTAATTTTTTATTTTTAAAATACTTAAATAATATATATATATGTATAAACATATATGTATATGTATATATGCACACTTACATATATAAGTTTTTTAAATTTTAAGAGTTTCTCTTTATTGAAATAAAAATTAAGATAAAAAAACAAACTAAATTTTTAAAAAATAAATCAAAAAATTAAAATAACAATCATATAAAAAATATATTAGTATGAAGGACCAATGAAATCATAAACCTACAAAAGAAATAAAAATGAAAAATCAATAAAATTTACTTATATTGTTTATTTTTAAATGATTTATTTTTAAACCATTAATTCATGGAATATGTATAGATTGAAATTAATATAATAATGAGTTGTGACTCTTCATCTATCTATTATTAATTAAATTTAAATAAGTAGTAACATATGAAAACTTTTTAAAATAAGGTTAATTTATATTTCTTTTTCTTTTCAAAGATTTATTTTCAAATCATTAAATAATGAAAAATGAAAAGTCGAAATGAATAAAGATCTACTTAGACATATGTAAAACTAAATTAGTTTTACACCATCTCATATTATTTTATATGATTTATATTTGATAATCCAATTATTAAATTTTATGCACTATTCAAATAAAACATGCATGCCAAATTTTAAGTAAATGTAAAATATATAACTATTTGTGTGATAATAATAAAATGTTGATCATTAATATATATTAAAATGATATTATTCTTGAACAAATTATAAGAATATTAAATTGACTTGAAACATTAAGTGAATAATGGATACAAATAGATTAAATTTAATGGTCGATTTATAAAAAAAAAATAAAATTATCTTATATGAAGTTATAAAATGGTGTAAAACAAAGCAATTTTATACTTGTGTAATTTGATCCCTCTACTAAAATTAGTATAATATTTTTTTAAGACTTTTCATATATTTGACATTTTTCCTAAATTCATTTGTTAGTAAAATATGAAAAATTTTTAAGAATAAATTGATTATGAACAAAATTAAAATTAATATGATAATATTTTATAAAGTTTCTTTTTTTCTATCATTTTAATTTGCATGGTGGTAGAAATTTATGAAAGTTTAAAAAGTTTATTTATATTTTTTCTCTTTTTTAAATATTTATTTTTAAATTATTAATTAGTAAAATGTAAAAACATAAAAAATAAATATTCTAAGTTTTCATATTTTACTTTTTACTTTGAATATATAATGAATTAACAACTTAATATATAACATATATACATCATTAATGAGCATATTTATTGTTCGTAACCTAATTATATATATATATATATATAGATAAATATGATAACTCTTTGTATTCTAAATTTTTTTATGTTAATTTATTAAAAAAACAAGTAATACTTGCAAATATTGAAATTAACATGATGACTTTTTATATTATGATTTTTTATTTAAACTAATTTATACTAAAAAAGATAACAACATTTAATATTTGTACTTATTTGTGGTAACCTACCATTACATAGAAATAAATGGAGAATAAATTATTTTTAATATATTAAATAAAAAAATAATAAATATTTTTTATCTCTTATTTATGTTTGTACTTTCTAAAATGTATGCTATCACTAAAAGATCATGTTTTAAGGGATCAATGATAAAAAAAAAAAATTAAAGAATCATTTTCATTAACTAAATAAAGGTGCTGTTTGGCAAAAAAATATTTTGAAAAGGAAATCTAAATAGGTAAATACATTTAGATAGCCATAAGCTATATTAATTTGACATAAACCCCTAATATTAATTATTTGGGTTAATGTTATAAATGGTCTCTGAATTATAGTGAAATATTAAATGTGATCTGAATTTTAAAAATCTCTAATGAAGTATTTAAACTATGAATTTGTTAATTAATATGATATTTATCCTTAATATAACTAATTTTAAATGATGACACACGGCGCACAAACAACCTTTCAAATAACATATTAGTTAACAAATTCATAATTTAGATATTATATTAGAATTTTTAAAGTTTTGGTATTACATTGAATATTTCACTATAGTTCATAAATCATTCTTAACATTATCCATGATTTTTTGTCTATAACATTATCCATGATTTTTTTGTCTATGTACCTAGAAGCAGAAACTTATATGAAATTTCTATTATAATGAATTATTTTTCAAAGCTATTGTGTGATAATTACCATGGTTTCAATAGTGGAATAAGATTGATCAATTTTCATTAAATTTTTAGGAGATGTTTGGTTTACGGAATCTTAGATTCTTGAGAAAGTGTGGATTCTTGGCAAAAAGTGATTCTTCATGACATGAGATTTTTAGATTTTTGTTTTTGGTTGGGAGCAAACTCAAATTCTTTAATCATGTATTTTTATTATAATGTCCTTTATTACATAACAAACATAATGTTTTTGTAAAAAAAAAATTCATAATTACTGTGTTTCAAATACTCAAAACGCAACATTTAAGTGAAAATTAAAAAAAAAATTAGTTACTCAAATACTGCATTTATCTTCCAAAAAATGTAGTAAATAATCCATAATTATTGAGTTTAAAAGCCTCAAAATGCAATATTTTGAGTAGAAAAAAAAGTTCTAAAAAACATTACTCAAATATTGCATTTCTATTCATGGAAACACAGAAATTGCAAGACAAGTATTCATTTTACTTCCATTCCATTAACAATCATAATTACTTTACAAGCATTAATTGTCTTACAAGCATTATTTGCAAATTTATGATTAAATAACATATGCTCACAAATATTTTAAATTTATGACTCAAATATTGTGTTTCTATTAATAGAAACGTAATAATTATAAGACAGATATTAATTTTCATGTCCATCAGCAATCATAATTGCCTTACAAATATTAATTGTTTTACAAGCATTGATTGTAAATTTTTGACTACATAACAGATGCCCATAAAATTTTCAAATTTATGACTCAAATATTGCGTTTCTATTCATAGACATGCAGTAATTGCAAGACATATATTAATTTTCCATCCAGTAATATAAAAGAAATTTATTACTAGTCAAATACTGCGTTTTTGTTCAATGAAATGCAATAAATAATCACAATTGTTGTGTTTCAAAGCCTTAAAATGCAGTATTCGAGTAAAAGAATATAGAAAAATTTACAAGTAATCAAATATTGCATTTTTATTCAAAGAAATGTAGTAAATAATCACAATGATTACGTTTCAAAGTCTCCAAACACAATATTCAAGTTGAAAAATATAAAAAAATTTTAATTTCTTTCTATATGTTGATTTTCAAAAGGGTAAAGTAGAAAAAAATATTTTTTATTGAAGTTAAATGTGGGATAAAAGTAACTTTTCTCCAAAAATCTTAAAAAATCACAAGGAGATGTGAGTTTCTAATTCCAAGACTTTTGGATATTGTTAAGAATCTAAGATTACTTTCAGAAATAAGATATCTGTAAACCAAATGTGAAAATCACATTCCCATAAGTAAGATTCTAGGAAAAAATTTCAGATTCTCCCAAACCAAACGTCATCTTAATATTTTATCAAGTACATACATATATTCTCATACTTTTGGTAGCCTTTAAATTAAAGATCTTAATGACGATGATATATGCATGTAACCATCAAGACTAAGAGAAGGGTAAATTTACATATCTTTAGCTTAAATAGATTTTCACTTTCTTTTTTGTATTTGTTATTTTTAAAAGTAAATATTTGAAATGAAAATGATAATTTCATTATTAAATATAAATTATCATGTAAAACTAATATTTTAATCGATAGATATGAAATGAAAATGATAATTATGCTATTATGAACAATTATATTAAATAAAGCAGATATTAAATTTATTTATTTATTATGTTATTTAACCTTCATTATTCATCTCTTTTTAATATCTTTTTTTTATGAAATCGATATCATAAACTATGGAAGTCAACAAAAAATTTATGATTAAACTTATTAATAGATAAATATAGTTATGCCTTATTTTTTTATATTTATGTTTCAATTATCGGATTTTTTTCAACATTCATGAAAGTTTATTATTTATTAAACTACAAAAAGAACGTAGATTATCTACCATCTCATAAAGCTAACTCTTTTTACGCACCTCAAACTTTAAAAATTTCTTAATGTTATGGTGAACATGTTCTTGAGATAGTTATTTTATGTTACATAATGGTTATTCATTATTTACACTAAAAGACAATTGTTGATTATTGTGATTCTTATAAAAAAATATAATAAAGTGATATCCATGTCAAAAACTTTTTTCTTAATTTAGATTACTAATAATTTAATTTTTAATTTTTAATTTTTAAAAAATAAGGTTATAGATAATATGAATAATATGAATAATTAGATATTCATAGTTATAAAAAAATAGAAAAATATTATATTTTCCTTTTTAGATCCTAAAATTAACGAATGCAAAATAATCAAATTAAATAGAATAGTGACTTCATGAATTTTTAAAAAATATGATTTAAGAATGATTAGTTTTAAAATTTTAAAATATTATCTTTTTAATAATTTTATTTTCCATTATCTTTTTAAAAATAACAATTAAAGGTTTAATTTGATAAACAAATCAAGTTGGTGATTTTAGATTATGGAGTATATCATACGTAATAAGATGTAAAATTTATTGTTTATGTAGTTCATTTTATTTTTTTTTTCATTTGATGCATAAAAACTTGAAAAGTGTAAAGAAAGTTTCAACTAAATTTTAACATTTTTCAAATTTGAATAAACTAATTTTTGTTAAAAAAAAACTTGAGTGGTTATTAATACACTCTAAATATCGAAATATATGTATTATTTTATTTGACAAGATAAAAATTAAAAAAAATAAATTAATCATACTTGAATTAAAAATAGTAAAATAAAAAAAACTTATTATTCAAAATCACCTAATTATCACTAAATAATCATGTATATAGTATAAATGTATAATGAAAGAGTTTCAAAGGAAAACTTTTAGCCTATGTTTAGATTAGCGTAAGTGAACGGAAAGTAAAGGAAAAGAAATGAAGAAACTTTTCTTTTACCTTTCATTTGTTTGGATTTCATATAAATTAAAATAAAGGAAATGGATGGATGCTTAATTCCCTTGCTTTCTTTCTCATTCTCTCATTTGTTTAATTACCCTAAAGTGGGGGACAGGGAAGGGAAAACAAAAGAAAAAGAATAAAATTTTTAAAACTTGAAATAACTATTATACCTTTATTTTTTTATATTCCAAATAAAGTTTTTATTTATTTTCAAATTTAGTTAATGCAAATCTTCTAACAATTCTTCATCAATTCATAGTTTAAAATATATATATATTTAAAAAACAAGATATTACCTTATTATAAAGCAAACCCCTAATGCAAAAACAAAAAATGAAAAAAGAAAAAGATTTAATTTCATATTATCATTTTAGTATATAAATCAATATATATATATATATAATCGTAAAAAAATAATGCACCAATTAAAAAAATCAAATTGGTGTCCTAAAGCACATGATCAATATTGTTTACCTTATCATTTGTCTAGTGAAGTAATACATTCATAAAATTAATTTAAACACATGTATCATGCATTGTGGGTAAAAGATTTGGGATACTTGGTTTTTAAATTTTATAACAAGTTTCTAGAAGATATTTGGTTTTTTACAATTAAAAATATTATAAATTATTTTTAGGACTGTAAATGAACCGAACATAAATGAATGAATGTATATCTATAGTTTGTTTATTTATTTTTAAAGGTGTTCGAGTTCATTTCGTATTCACTAAGAAAATTATTCTGTTCTAACGTGTTTGATTCGTTTAAATAGTGGGCTATTCACATTCGGTTCATATTCGATTTAATTAAGTTAAATAAGTTCATTTTTGAATATTAAACGAACATGTTCACTAACATATATAAATGAACATATTCACAAATAATAAACAAACCACAACCATGTAAATTTTAAAAAATAAACCCTAAACGAATATAAACAAACCCAAACAAATATAAACAAACCTTAAAATAGAATTAGGATAAATAATAAAAATGTAATTTTATTAGTATTATTATAAATAAACTTTAAACGAACAACAAACAAATAATAAATGAATAAGTTTTAAACAAACTTTAAACAAATTTGTTTACGAAGACAAACAAACCAAACAGACTTATATTCATGTTCAATTTATTTAATAAACGCATATAAAAATATTATTCAAGATTATTTGTTAAGTTCAATAAACAAACTAAAACTGAATATGTTCATGAACAGTTCATCGAAAACTCTATTTATTTACACTCCTAGTTATTTTTCATTTTAGTTTAATATTTCACCAAAAAAATTTAGTTTGATATTATATGTTATTTTATAAAAAAAAAAGTTATAATAAAAAAAGTTATAATTAATCATTTTCGTTCTTTGCACTCTTTAAACAAACAATAATTATTATGATTCATTTGCTGTCATTTATTAATTTGGCTATCCAAACAAGGCTATATGTATAATTTCCTTTCCTCTAAAAACTTTCCTTTCCTTTCTTTTCCTTCACTAATATTTATTCAAATGTAACGTTAGGTTTAGTAAAATGCCCTTTTAGCTTCAATATTTATTCATTTTCATTAATGTTTTCATGTTATTATAAAAAAAATTAGAAGTTTAATAAAACTCATTGTAATATTAATGAGTCAAATAGTAAAGAATCATAAACCGTTATAATTATTATTCCTTAACTTTTATAAAATATTTATCTTTAATAGTACACTAAATTAACAAACTAAAGGAGAATGCATTTTAATTATTATAACTTGTTGTTTAATTATAACTTATTTTGTAGAGTTTTTAAAGTAAATAAAAAGAAATAATATTTTTTTAATGTTAGAGTTTTTATTAGCAATTCAAAACTACTCAATGCTTAACTTTTTATGATTAAAATGATGCAAAAAATAAAATATAATAAATATGATTTATTTGCATGAGTATTACCTATATTTTAAGTTTTCATTTGTAATATATTTATTTGAATCAACATCAATTATTTACTTTATTTTTTAAAATATAAATAACGTTAACCATAAATTATTAAGATAATAAAGTTTTTTTAATATTATAAAAAGTTAATTTTCAAAATGAGATTAAAATTTTTTTGCATCTTCTTTAAAGTAAATGAAGTTTTTTATGTCGAATTAATGAATAAATAAAAATGTTTGTTAAAGATTATAATAAGTCAATCCTTTTACTCATTTTCAAATCTATATGAAATTTGATAAATATAATTAAAAAATTATTATTTTGTACAACCATTACAACGAATTAGGTTTTTAGTAATTTTTTTTTTACATTTAAAGACGTTTATAAATGTCATTAAGAGATTAATGATATTTACCAAAAATGCTGCTAAGAGTACCGCCTATAGCTATGTCAACGAAAAAATGAAGATGAGATAAATTTGTGCCAACAATAGTAAAAATAAAATATAATGCAAAATTTTAAAATAAAATTTTTTAATAAAAGTACAAAAATTCAAAATCCATAAAAAATATCAAAAAATAAAAGTATTAGCACTTAGTTGATCGCTCATCAAAACAATCATAAACTATGAATAGAAAAACATATTATGGCCTTCCACCTCTTTGTCTAATGGCTAGGAGGTTTTGAAGAAGGCATGTGAGAGTGGGATCTAACCCTGCTATCCTTTTTCCCTTTTACAAGGGCTTTGTTCTCTTTTGAACAAATAAAAAATATATGGTGGAATATTTACACTTCATCAAGCATATATTTGGTGATGTTATTAGAAAGAAAATGAATCATACCATTAATTGCAATTAATAGATAATTATCTTTTTTTATATATAATATAAAGTTTTTTGATATAATACAAAACCTCATCATGAATTTTATTCTTCAATCAATATACATTACAGCTTCAAAACATATCATAAATATAAAAAAAACTTACATGAAGTTTCCTAAATGAAATTCTTATAATTCTTCGATAAAATTAAAACCTATGTCCAATGTGCTCGGTTAGCAAACTCTCGATTAACGGCACTTTGCTGCCGTTAAACCCTTACACTTCAACGAGTAAGCTAACACGAAAAGCAAAATAATACTAATAAAAATAGATTTTTTTTTTTATTTGAAATAAGACACAAACCTTTTTAGCAGGGAACACGTAAACTTTTCCTTCAAAAGAGAAAGTTAGCTCGGTAGTTCTCGACGCCATAACAACGCCTCCACCAGCTGCGCCACCGCCACCATTAACACCGCCTACTACACCTATTCCATGCTCTTCAAACGGATGCACTTGCAGTGGCTGTGGATTGACAGCCGCCAAATATAAACAACCAAAGGCGGCACTGTTCTAATTGTACCGAAAATCGAAGCCCTGAGCTTGCGATTATCACCCTATTCATTGAAGATCCATGGCTTCTGTCCAGTTGTTGGTTACTCAAATATTTCTTTTAGAATTTTTTCATCAATACAATCGTATCAGTTGTTATATGTTTATTCGCTTAGTTAGAATGTGGTTAGCATGTTTAACATTGTACTTGTACTTGTGCTATGAATGTTGTGTGAAAAACACTTGTAAATATTGTGTAAGTGTTACAGGGAGTCTTTACCAAGCTCGAAATTCTCTGTTCCTATGATTTGAAGATACTGCTTACTCTGTGTTTGATAAAATGTCTAAGTGAATTTGCAGCACATTATGCTAATATGATGAAATTCTGATTTCTCTCTTAAAAGTAGTTTTAGAATTGGGATACTGTGTACAAAAAAAGGAATAAATCAATCAAAGTTACCAGATTTAAGGAAATTAAGTATTTTGATGACTTACTTGACTCGACCATGTGATTGGCGAACTCTGTTCACAATCTCAAGTCCTTATTGTGAGTCGTAATCCAGTAACAACATCGAATGAAACTCTCATATTCTAATGAGGACCTTCCCAAATCTATAACATTCCTACCTTGAAGCCATTCCACGTAACATTTGCCATTCATCAACATTTCCAGTCAAAGTGAAATCATCACAAAATTAATAATCAGAATAAAACAAAAATAATACTAGAAAAATACCATTTTGATAGAATCCATCAATAGTTCTCAACAAATTTAAAAACTGAAACATCCATTGGATTGATACTGTCTTGAAAACGCAGAGTTATGAATCAGATTTCATAACAAAATCAATGTCAATAGCCAAAAAAAAGTTTAAAACAATTGAAAAGAATCTCTAAAAATTCATTCTCCTTGGTCTTCACTTAACTTGATCAGTTTCATTGTCTACTTGTACTCCCATTGAAGCAAATTTGTTTGGTGTAGCCATGACAACTTCCATTTCTAACATTTGCCTATGTTGGGCACTTGGCTCTTGCTGCTGAAAGTTAAAAAAAAGATCCCACATTTGACATTTTAAAGTGTTGGCCAACCTGTGTTTGCAGTTGATAGTTAAAAACCAGAAGCAAACTAAATTAAGAGTAGTTCAAAATTTTAAAATAAGTACTTGACCATCTTGTTCAAATTGGTGTCACTTGAATCAGTCGTTGGAAATGAGTTCAAATATGAAGACCCCTACAATAAAACTCACAAAAGAATTATACACAAAGTTATACTGGAAAATTAATCTCAATTACTTAAATTGCATAACTTAATACTTTATTTAAACTTGTACAACTTTCAAATAGAAAACCTTGAAATTGATTAGAAAGCAAAGATGCCTGTAATAAAATTGGAAGGAACTTATAAATAAAATAAAGAAAGTTAAAACAATCACATTATTTTGAGTAAAAAATTTAACATGTTGTAACAATTGAGTGTGGCTAAGAAAATTCATTTGGCATGGATCTAAAGGTTGCTGACTAGATAAGCTTTGAAGTATGGAATTTGGAATTTGCTTGCAATTTATAGAAATTCTGTAGTACAAAGAAGTTGTGCAGTAAATATATAGAGAAGATAATTATTAAAGTGTATAAAATGTAAGGTAAATAATTAAAATAAATGTGACCTCTAAGTCTGCCATCGGAGAGACACTTAAAATATTTTCACTTGATAAGGACCAGGGAATGGTAGATGACGCACCTTTTATGCCAGGTTTTGGCTTCCTACCGTGTTTCCTTCCTTTTTCAATGAAACTTTTTTTTTCGTTCACCTTTAACAGAAGCTATTGCAAGATTTTTCTTGATACCGTTTGCTTTACATGCAGTAATGACACCATCTGAAAAATTCTTGCTATGATCACTAGTAAAAACATCATTATTGCCCAGACTTTGAGAAGTATCTATGGTCATAGAGTTAGAAGATGCATAATCTACATTTTTTTAGCTTTAATGAAAAAATTTTCCACTTCAAAGCTTAATTCGACCATCTTTCTAACAAGAAAAGTAGATGCATCTTCCGATGCAAAAGCCCTACTTGCAAGTTTGACTGTATTTCGACTTAAATCCTTGCAACGATTTGCAACAATGTGTTTAGGATCTTCTTTCACAATCCTTTCACAATGGTCTAACACACAACCTTTATGTGCATATTTTGTCCATCTATTTAATATATAATGTGGAGAGACTACCTTTATATTCCAAATATCTAACACTTTTAGTGCATAACTACACAAATATCCAATAAACTCAAAAGACATACAACAACATGAAATTGGCTTTTGTTCTAAATTAAAGATAACTTTATGTTCCCGTGTAAGTCTATATGTACAAACCTTTTATTCATACAAGAGTGAATAGTCAATGCATGTTTTAACAACAATCCCTAAAGACTTCTTATATTCCTGTTGAAACAAAACAAAGATGTTGGCTCTATAACTATCCCTAGCATTTTTCGAGATTGGTACATTCATCTTCAAAGCAGGCTTTGGTTGACTCATCTCATAATTAGATTCCAACTCATTGTATCTTACATCATCCAACAACTTTTCAAACTTGTTAAAAAATTCCAACACATTGAGTTTAGGCTTCAAAAAACATTTCATGTCATTGTTAAAACTTTCACATAATTGAGTGCTTCTAATACCTGCGGAAAAAGTGTGCCTACCATAAGCCATTGCCCATTTTTTCCTTTCTTTAAAGGTTTTCTCACACCACTAGTTCTCACGAAGCATGTAATTCTCAAGCAATAAGTCCCAAGCATGAATAAAATCTTCTTCGTATTCAAAATCATGCATGCAACGTTTGAATTCAAAGCCAAAATTACTTGACCTTTAAAAAACATGACCAAGATGTTGGAGAGCATTTTGGAGCAAATGCCACGAACATATGCAATGATATGTTTAAGGAAAAACCTTACTTATTGCTTTTGCCATAGCTGCATCTTGATCTATGAAATTTGTTATTGGCTTTTTCCCAACCATCACCTTAAGAAAAGTTGTAAATAACCATTCAAAAGAAGCTACAGTTTCATCATATAGCAATGCTACACAAAAAATAACAGTTTTCTTGTGATGATTAACTCCAATTATTGGTGCAGCAGGACGATTGGCATTGTTGATTCTGTAAGTAGTGTCAAAGCAAACAACATCACCAAATAATGCATAATCTACCACTATCTTTGGATCAAGCCAGAAAATATTAGTTATCTGATCTTCAACATCATATTGCAAAGTATACAAAAATTATGGGTTCTCTGATTTTTGTCTTTAGATAATGAACAAGGGTATATGCTTCTCTTTCTTTCATCTCCCTCACTCTTTTTTATTGCAAATGATTACTAATATCCTTGAGTGTGAAACTAAGATGCTCTCTGCCGCTAGCTCATTCACTCATAAAATCAAATATTAACTTTTGTCGAATCCTTGAGCGTTTTGCAGGTTCAGCTTCGATTGCATGGGCAATAAATACCTTCCTGTGCAATGGCAGTCTGTGTTTGGTTCGAGGGGTGACTATTTCATGGTTATGTTGTCCTTCAAAAAATGTAACACGATATTTTTTATTTTCTTGCTGTCCATTGATCATTTGAGCATTACAACCAACTCTTAGTTCCTTCTGAGGCTTCTTTCCTTCACATTCAACTTACTTATTGAAACCTTCCTTGAAACAACAAAACTTCCGAGACAAAATTGTTTTGCCATCAACTTTACTTTTATTCATCCAACTTCTTTGAATACTAAAGCCTACAGACACTTCATTTTATCTAGGAATTTTTTTGAAATCAAAATGGGCTTCGATTATAAAGTGGGCTCAATTAAAAAGTTTTGAAACCAATAACATAAAAGCCTAAAATTTTTAATTGTAATTTGATTTTAAATTTAATATTAATTGTAAATTAGATTTAGATTTTTTAAATTTTAATTTTGATTTTAATTTTGTTAAAAAAATAGTCAAAGTTAGAAAGTAAAAAAAAAAATTGAAATAAAAAAACAAGGGATTTGAGATTCAATCTCGAATTTGATGGTTTGATGAATTTTTTGGGCTTAATTTATGTAATCATAACAAAATTAATCAAATCAAATCACACAAATTAATTCACAAAACCAAAAGCATTAATCCCAGATTATGTGAAATTTTTTTAAAATTAAAGAGATTCAATCTCTATAAAACAAATAGAGAAATCATTGAGTAAGGAGAAAAGAATCAAGCATAAGCAATAAACAAATTTTGGTAATGATAGCTTTCTAGGTTTTTTTTTTTTTTTTTTTTTTAGTTCTAGGATTCGCTGCTTTTAATTTCTGGGTTTGTTTTTGGGAAAATTAGTAGGCAAATTCCTAAGTTGTTCTTTGGGTTTTAAGTTTTTGGATTTGAAGTTTTGTCTTTGTTTTTTTTTTTTTTTTTTGGGTTGATTATTAAAATTGTGTGGAATTTTTTGTATTGCGAAATTTTTTAAGATTTTTTTTGGAGATTTTTGGGTATATAGGTTTTTTGGGGAAATTACCTGAATTTTTTTGTGAGCTTTGAAGTTCACGGTGGCCAGAATCTGAAATTATCACCAGTTTTTGAAATTCTTCGTTGATTTATGGATTTATTTAAATTAGTTAGTTGAATGTTTAGAGAGAGAAAACAAAAAAATAAGCCTAAAGAGAGTGACGAGAGGGATTCTAAGTAAAATAATTTTTTTTTTTAGCTTTATATACCTATTACTAAATGGTGGCTTTTAGGAATAAAGATGTTTAAGGTCCACGTGTTTTCCCATATCCAGATTTGACCCGTGTGCAACCCAGTTCATGACATCGCTCTTAGCCAGCCCTGTAAAGCCGAGCTGATCCAATCGTCTTCTGTGCTTAGAGCCAAGCCACACCCTTAAGTTGAAGTTGAGATGCATTAAAGTCATTTAGTAATTTTATTTATTTATATTAAAATTTTGTTTATTTTTTTCATTTATCTTTTCTCCAAATTAAAAAAACATATATATTTTTTTAAATAAATTAATGAATCCTATCAAACTATTGAAAGATTTTTCATAGGTTTAAATTAATATATATATATATTATCAAACTATTGGAGAATTTCATAAATTTATTTTTTTATGAAAAATAAAAAATAGTATAAATTATTTTGTTTTAATTTTACCAAACTATTGGAGGATTTAAATCTTAAATTAACTCTTACTAAATATTGGAAAGTTTAATAAATTTTCTTAAAATAAATTTTATAAATAATTTCACAATGAAATCTCATCAAACTATTGGAATGTTTAATGAATTTTCTTAAAATAAATTTTATAAATAATTTCACAATGAAATCTCACCAAACTATTAGAAAATCTACATCAAAGTAAATCTTACCAAACTTTTAGATGATTTTACTAATTATTTTTTTGAATAAAATATGTTAATGAATTTGACAATGGAGCCTCTTTAAAGTAGGATATTAGTATCTATAAATATTTTCTAAGGTGAAAAAATTATTTTAAATAGCTATCAAACTATTGGAGTAATTTTATGATCAATTTTTAATAATTAAATTATTGGATAAAATTATAAAAATATCTCAAGGCTTCGATAATTTAAAATCAAATTGATACCATCCTTTAGAGGGGCACTATAAGGATGTAATAACTTTTTTCACACGTAATTGCACTCCTGAACCTAAAATATGATTTCGTGAACTAAAATCTACTATCAAAAGATACCTAAGTCAATATTAGGTCTTTTTTTTAATAGAACAGATTCAGTTAGGTGGCTCATTGCACCTAAATAAAAAAGATGGTGACTCGTTAAATCAATTTTTAGTTATAGGTCTACGAATCTATATGTTATGATAGTTTGGTATCTCTATTGAGGACATTGAGAGTCAGGTCAGTAAATGATTTTTTATTATCCAAACCTAACTTAATAAATTTAAGAAATTTTCTCCTTGTTTGTATTTTATTTATTTATTTATTTTCATATTTGTCATTTATTTTAAATGCATAATATGAGCTTCACACTCAAATTTGTCCTTTAAGAGGGAGTAAAGTATTTACGCCTTTGTGAGATTTAATACCTTTGCATGGGCTAGCGAAATACTCTAACTCAAATTGAACCATTTTCACTTGTAGCCTATAATAGGTGAGGATTGAAATGCCTTATTAGTTTATAATGGACAATAATATAAGGAATGATATGAAAACCCTTAAATTGTCAAACTTTTGAACCTAGCATGTAAATAAACTATAAGGTCTAAACCTAAGTTAGAGCCATGTCTTTCCTTGTGTTAGAAAATCCTAAATAGGACATATGATGTGATATTTATTATATTTGTAAATTTATATGTTATTTTTTATATATATTGTTTGCATACTAACCTTTTATGTTGTTCTTTGTATTTATGTATTATTCTTTCTGAACCTAAGTTAGAGCCATGTCTTCCATTATGTTAGAAAATCCTAAATAGGACATATGATGTGATATTTATTCTACTTGTAAATTTATATGTTATTTTTTGTATATATTGTTTGTATACTAACCCTTTATGTTGTTCTTTGTATTTATGTATTATTCTTTCTGAACCTAAGTTAGAGCCATGTCTTCCCTTGTGTTAGAAAATCCTAAATAAGACATATAATGTGATATTTATTCTATTCATAAATTTATATGTTATTTTTTGTATATGTAGACACCCAATTTGGTCCAGGCCCGGATCAATTGGGCTTGATCCAAATGGGTAAGTCCAATTTTATTTTTGTATATATTTTCCTTTATATCCTATGTATTTATTATTTATTTATTATTACTATTTATTAATATATATTTATTTTTATTCTTTTTTATTTTTTATTTTTTATTTTTGTATTTTTATTTATCTAATTATATATCTGTTATTATTATTATTTTTATATTTATCCTATAATATTTTTTTGATTTATCTTTTTTAATTATCTATTATTTTTTATTTGATTTTTATTTTGGAAGGTTTGAGATTGAAGGCTGAAGAATCCTACTGAGAATGAGGATTCAATCAGAAGAGTTCAGATTGGATTCAAAGATTGAATCCCCTGTCCAAAGAGGAATTGGGATTGATCAGAAACTCTGATCAATCCCTATAAAAGGGACCTCCTGGAACAGAATGAAACAGAGAAAAAAATAGTGAGCAAAGCTACTGATTTGAGAGATAGAAGAGTATAGAAGGCTAAGGAAAGATTAAGAAGTGTTCTGGAGTTAGTAGGAATTTTTTTGAAGATTTTTGGTGATTTTTTTTTTGGAATTTCTGGAAAATTCCAGATTTCGATGAATTTTCCGACGAAAGTTGAATTTTTCGACGAAAATTTCGATCAACTTTGAAGTTTTCGATGAGATGCCCAGTTTTCGGTGACCTTTCCCAGAAACCACCAACTTTCGACCAACTTCCGGTGAACTTTTGACGAAAAAACTCAGATTTCGACGATAAATTTCAGAATCTGGTGAATCTTCAATCGGAGTTCTTCGACCTTTTAGAGAGAAAGGAGAGAAAAGGAAAGGAAGAGAGAGAGAGGGGAGAAGGTTTCTACTGAAAAACGAAGGGAGCTACCTTTTATACCCTCCCAAAACGACGTTGTTTTGGCTTTAAGTGACCTAGAAGATCCGCGCGTTTTACCGAGATCCGACTCGACCTGAGCGTCGACCCGCTTCTTAACCCGCGCATGTCTGCCCCCTCCAAGCTGAGCCGAGCCGAGCCGAGCTTCCAAGCCGTTCCCCCGAGCTGTTTTTTCTTCCTTGAGTCGAGCCGAGCTGAGCCGTATACCGAGCCGCTCCAGATTTTTTTTTTAATTTTTATTTATTTATTTTATTTATTATTATTTATTTATTTATTATTATTATTTATTAGATTAGGTTTAGTTAATATTTTTTATCTTTATTTTATTTTTATTTTTGTTTTACTTTTCTTATTTATTTTATTTTATTTTTTTCATTTTTATTTTGTTTTATTATTCAATTTTCTTTAAATAAAAATAAAAAAATATATTTTTGGGGAAAAGTTGAAAGTATCAATTTTCCTTAAAAATAAAATTTCAAAAAGGTTTTTTGAGAAAAAGTTGAAAGTATCAATTTTTCTTAAAAATAAAATTTCAAAAAAAAAGGTTTTTTTTGAGAAAAAGTTGAAAGTATCAATTTTCCTTAAAAATCAAAATTTTCAAAAATATTTTTGAGGAAAAGTTGAAAGTATCAATTTTTCTTAGAAATAAAATTAGAAAAAAAAGGGTTTTTTTTAGGAAAAGTTGAAAGTATCAATTTTCTTTGAAAATCAAAGTTTCTAAAAATATTTTTGAGGAAAAGTTGAAAGTATCAATTTTCCTTAAAAATAAAATTTTAAAAAAAGGTTTTTTTAAGGAAAAGTTGAAAGTATCAATTTTCCTTAAAAAATAAATTTAAAAAAAAAATCAATTTTTGGGAAAAAGTTGAAAGTATCAATTTTCCCTGCATAAGAACAATCATCATTTCTTTCCTTTTTTATTTTGAGTTTCATTTTTATTTTTCTTTAAATAATCTGACGACGGAGCCTCTACAAGTGAAACAGTAGTTTTTTCTTGCATACTCTTGAGGTGAGGGAATTTTCTCAATTTTTTGCTAAAAGTATTAGAGTCAATTGAGAATAATTTCCAATAATTAATTACTTGGTAAAATTTTAAGGCTAATTGGATAACATAAATTTAAGCTGGTACCATCTTTTGATGGGCATTGTGAGGGTGCTGTAACCTTTCTTACACATAACCGAACTCCTGAACCTTGTTCTAGTTAGTAGACCTGAACCTATTCTTTTAGGGACCCTTAAACTTAGGTGTTCCCTGAAAGGACAGATTCTTTAGGTGGCCAATCGCACCTAGATAAAAAAGATTGGTGGCGACTCCCTTAAGTCAATGTCTAGCGATAGATCTCCGGATCTAGACGTTATGACAGCTTGGCGACTCCACTAGAGACTTTGAGAGTCAGGCCAGCAAATAATTTGTGTTATCCAAAAGTCTAATAAAATTGAACCTTTTTGTATATATGTATTATTGTTCATTCATGTTTATTTACTTTGTTAATTATGTCATTCATGTGCATGTGCATAACATGAGCTCTACACCCGAGCTCCGTCCCTCTAGGAGGGAGTAAAGTACCTATTGCTTTCGTGAGGTCTAATGCCTCCGCAGTGGCTAACGAAATACTCTCACTCAAATTGAACCTTTTTCACTTGTAGCCTGTAATGGGTGAGGATTAGGGTGTCTTACTAGTCTGTGATGGACAAGGATGAAAGTAACAATTTGAGGACCTTTAGACTTTGACCTTAAAACCGCATATAGTGAACCTTAAAAGTGCTTAAGCTTAGGATAGAGCCCTTTCTACCCAATGATAGATATACCCTAAAATTAAGACACAAAAAAAAATGTTTATCTAATCATTTTGATTGTTTAACTTTGTGTATCATTTTCATTATCATATGTAACATTATGCATCAACATCACTTTTATTTCATCCATGAAACTAACTATGTTGTTTGTCTGATTGTATGCATCTGCATTACTTTCATGATCATATTTTAACACAATCATTTGCATCCATGTCATACTATGTTTCATTCATGAAAATGTACATTTCATTCGTGCATCAAAGCATCATACATAAAGTATAGCATAATATTTCTAATCATAAGTATGGTACTCAAGGTTTCAGGATAGCCCCATCTAGCGAAAACCCTGTCCATCGATACAACACAAGATTCAGAGCAGACAAATGAAGCAAATAAATTCTCACAGATTCAAAAAGATAGAAAAAGTATAAGAAAAGATTGAAAGTGAGCTGAGCAAGATTTTTGATGCTCTTAATAACATGAATAAAGGAAAAAGAGTTGAAGAAAATGCAGGCCAACAAGTTCCCCCATTGCAGGAAGTGGCTGACCCTTTATATCCTCCAGGTTTTAGCCCACTTCAAGCCCAGTCTGCTCAAGAAGTCCCGTCACAACATTTCACATACCCAACATATCCTGGAATACCATCAGCTTCTAACCTAGGGTAGTACAATAGCTATGTAAATTCTGTCTTCACTGAAAAGATAGCAGAACCAATTTATGATCTAGATGACTTAAAAGAGAAGGAGAAAGAAAAGATAAGAGTGAAACTTCAGGAAAGCTCCAAGATTAGTATGCTAAAGCAAATGCTACGGGCTGTAAAAGAAATTAGTTTCTATGGTTCAATTGATGCTGTTGGGCTTTGTTTAGTCCCTGATGTGGTCATTCCTCATAAGTTTAAAGTATCAAATTTTGAAAAATATGATGGTACAAAGTGCTCCAAAACCCACATCACCATGTATTGTAGGAAGACGACAGCCCATGCTCATGATGAAAAACTCTTGATGCATATTTTTTAAGATAGTCTTACTGGCTCTGCTGCCAGATGGTATGTTCAGTTGGATAGGACTCACATTCGATCTTGGAGCGATATGGCTCATGATTTCATCAGTCATTATCGACACATTATCGATTTGGCTCCTGATCGTTTATCTTTACAGAATCTGAAGAAAAAGGCAAATGAGTCTTTTAAAGAGTATGCCCAGAGGTGGAGGGATGTTGTTTCTCAAGTGCAACCTCCTCTGACTGAGAAAGAAACTACAGTGTTATTTGTTAGCACTTTAAAACCTCCCTATTATAAAAAAAATGATAGGGAATGTAACAAAAAATTTCGCTGACATGGTAATCTCTGAAGAAATTATTGAAAGTGCCATAAAAAATGGTAAGTTGAGAGGAGGAGAAACCAAGAAGACATAAAAAAAGAAAGAAGCTCAAGCTTAAGCTGTGAGCTTTGATAGACAACAATTTAGGGGTTATCAACCTTATCCATCCCAAGGTTACTCTCTATACTATCCTGCTATGAATAATGCCTCATCCTACTCATACCAGCTAGCTCTACAATCACCTTATTTATCCACATACCGATCAAGATTTAGCCCTCAAGATCTTACATATAACCTTAACATTCAAGCTCCTGCAAGAATCCAAATTCGCCCTATTAACCCAGCAAGTGGTTCACGAGAACAACGAACTACTCGAGAAAAATCGGTATTTGATCCAATCCCTATGACTTATATAGAGTTATATCGAGAACTCTATAATAGCCATTTGATTGCCCCCAGTCATGTAGAGCCGCTTAAACCATCCTATCCAAAGTGGTATGATCTTACAGCCCACTGCGACTACCACTATGGAATTTTTGGTCATTCTACTGAAAATTATACTGCTTTAAAGTATAAGGTGCAATGGTTGATCAATGATGAAATGGTAAGTTTTGATCAAGGGAAAGCAACAACACCTAATGTTAGCGTTCTGAGTGAAAGTCAAGAATAGAAAGGGTCTGGAGAGTCACAATGAATTGAGGGGCAAGATGTCAATAGAGATTCTTCATCTGATCACATAGGGGGACAATTTTAAAGAATGGAAATAAGGCTGGTTGAAGGTTTCTTTTGTCATTTTAGGATTTCTTTTCAAGTGATTGTTAGATTTCTTTTTGCAATATGATTTCACTTGTTATCATCTTAATAAAGGCAAGTTAATGCATTTCATTACATTTTTCACCTCTGATTTGTTATTGACTAGACTTCATTTTGATAATGAATAACCATTTTTTTGTTTGCATCCCTTAAATGAATTAAAGAAATGTAACGTATTTGTCATGATTAGATTGAGAATAAATAAGTGATGGACAATGTCCATAAAAGATTTTTCCATTCTTTTGAAAAAAATCCAAGATGATAGAAGTGAAAGAAGCCTGAAAAGATAATTTGAAAAGGGCAAACAAGGTGACCAGGGATGAATATGATGATAGATTCGTTAACATAACTTGTGAGTTGTGACTAGATGAGGAAAATAACATAGATCAAATGATAAAATTTATTTTGAGATTATTAATGCTGAGAACCTGAGTAGGTATCTATGAGATGGTGGAGTCTTAAAAATCTTGTTACCACAAATAAAGTTTTATGGCATTGATTTAGTGACATCTGCATTACATACATTGTGTTTACATTGTACATATATAATTTGATGAATATTTGAATCATTGATAATTGCATTTGCATCATGATTAGGGCATGCATGTAGAGAACATTTGAATCATAGTATGACATCGGCATTGTTGTTTAAGATATGCATTTGCATTATTTAGTGAGAATCTAAATTGTTGCATTTGCATTATTTAGAAGGCATTTACATTATTATCATGACATATGTTGCATTTAAGAATTTGATTTTGTTGACTTTTGAATCTTTGAATGAAGAAGAACTCTCATAATGAGATTTTTTAGATAAGAAAAACTTTTCAATTTTTTTAAAGTTATAGAACCTTTGTTTAAAGGAGCATTTTTCAAAAATAATCACGATTTATAAGACCTCTGGGCATAATCACTAAAATCTTTTGAATGAGAATATTTGAAATTTTGATTATGAATCTCTAAAATTTTTTTAATGTGAATCTTTGTAATTTTAGATGCGAAATCTTAAAATTTTGGATGTGAAGCCATAAAGTTTTTTAAAGAGAAGCTTTTGAAATTTTGGATGTAAATCTTTAAAAATTTTTAAGTGTGATCTTTGAAATTTTGGATATGAAATTCCTAAATTTTTTCGAACGAAAATCTTTAACTTTTGGATGTGAATCTCTAAAATTTTTCGAATGAGATTTTTTGAATTCTGGATGTGATCCTTGATATCTACGATGTGAATCCATGAATTTTTCAAATATGACACTTTAAATTTTAGATGTGAATCACTAAAAAAAATCTTTAAATGCGAATATTTGAGTAATGTATATGAATTATCGTTTGCAAATCTTGTGAATCTCTAAATTCTTGCGAACTTGAAATTCTGATAATCTTACAAATTTGAAATTCTTACGTTCTTGCAAACCTTAAATTTTTATGAATCTTTAAATTCTTGCAAACTTGAAATTCTTACAAACTTAAAATTTTTACGAGCTTGAAATTCTGAAAATCTTGTGAATATGAAATCTTTCTATTCTTGCAAACTTGAAAATTCCTTTCGAAACTGAAATTCTTGTGAATCTGAGTCTTGTGGATCTAAAATTTGAATATTTCATTCTTGTGAACTTGAAATTCTTGTGAATCTAAGTTGTTACGAATCTGAAAATCTTGTGAATATGAAATCTTATGAATATTTCATTCTTGTGAGTTTGAAAATCTTGCAATTCTGAGTTCTTGTGAATTTTTAAAGACATACGAATCTAGAACCTATGCGAAATTTGGAATATGAATCTAGAACATTTGAGAATCTTGCAATTCTTACGAATCTTGAAATTTTTTTTTTTTTACGAATCTTTGAAGTTTTGTGAACCTTTAAATTTTTAAATTGTGAATATTTGGATTTTATGCAAAAATTTTGAAATTTTCTAGACTCAAGCAAAATGAATGGCTTTTGACATTCCTAATTAAAGTTTTTAAAGTTGTTTAGCCTCTATATAAAGGAGCTCTTTTCTAAATTTAAAGTTATTGAGCCTCTACTTAGAGGAATTTTTAAAAAGTTTTCGAAAGTCGCATGCCTTTATTTAGAGGATTTTTTTTAAAAAAAAAGTTGATTAATTTGGATCCGGACATAATGGTTATCTATGTCTTTGTGCAATTTTTGTTTTACAAAAACTGTGTAAAGATAGGTAACTTTAGACACTTTATTTTATTTAAAATTTTTTTCGAGATTAAAATAAGCTTTGACTGTAAAGTGGGCCTAATTGGGATGCTTTGGGCCCAACAAGATAAAAGCCCAAAAGTTTTAATTGTAATTTAATTTTAATATTAATCTTGATTTTGATTTTACTATTAATTTTAATTTAGATTTATATTATTTTAAATTTAGTTTTGATTTTAATTTTGTTAAAAAAAAGTCAAAGTCAGAAAGTAAAAACAAAAAAAGTCAAAAAATGCCAAAATTAAAAAACAAAGGATTTGGGATTCAATCTTGAATTTGATGGTTTAATGAATTTTTTGGGCTTAATTCATGCAATCATATCAAAATTAATCAAACCAAATAGCATTGACTAATTTATAAGAATAAAATCATAAGAAATCCTAGATTATGTGAAAATTTTCCAAAATTAAAGAGATTTGATCTCTATAAAACAAACAAAGAAATCATTAAGGAAAGAGAAAAGAATCAAGCGTAGGCAATAAACAAATTTTGGTAATGATAGCTTTCTGGTTTTTTTTTTTTTTTTTTAGTTTTAGAATTTGGTGGTTTTAATTTAGGGGTTTGTTTTTAGGAAAATCAGTAGGTAAATTCATAAGCTGCTTTTTGGGTTTTGGGATTTTAGTTCTTAAGTTTTGTTTGCTTTTTTTTTTTTTTGGGTTGATTGTTGGAATTGTTTGAAATTTTTGGTATTGGGGAATTTTTGGAGTTTTTTTTTTTTTTTTTAGATTTCTAGGTATCTGGGTTTTTTTTAGGAAATTACTTGAATTTTTTGGTGAGGTTTGATTTTACAGTATGCGAAATTTGGGATCATCACTTGCTTATGGAATTCTTCATCGATTTTTGAGTTTATTTAAATTAGTTAGTTGAATGTTTAGAAAGAGGAAACAAAAAAAAGTCTAGAGAGAGAGTGACTAGAGGGATTCTAAGTAAAAAAAATTTTTTTTGAGCTTTTTAATTCTATTACTAAATGACGACGTTTTGGGAATAAAAGTGTCTAAGATCTGCATGTTTTCCCATATTCGGATTCGACCCATGTGCAACTCAATTTGTGACACTGCTCCTAGTTGCCTTTGTCAAGTTGAGCCAAGCCGTTTTAGCCAAACCGATCCAGCCGTATTTATGCCTGAAGCTGAGTTGCACCCTTAAGCTGAAGTCGAGTCTCATTAAAGGCATTTGGTAATTTTATTTATTTATTTAATTTATTTGTATTAAAATTCTGTTTATTTCTTTTTTTATTTATCTTTTCTTAAAATTAAAAAAAAATTTTCTTCAAAAACAAATTCATGAGTCTTACTAAATTATTGGAGGATTTTTCATTGGTTTAAATTTTAATATATATATATATAATATATATATATATATATATGAATTCTAACCAAACTATTGAAGAATTTTATAATTATATTTTTTATAAAAAAAATAAAAAAAGTTAAATTATTTTATTTTAATCATATCAAATTATTGAAGCATTTAAATCTTGAATTAACTCTTATTAAACTATTAGAAGTTTAATGAATTTTCTTAAAATAAATTTTATAAATAATTTCACAATGAAATCTCACCAAAATTTTGAAAAATCTGCATCAAAATAAATCTTACCAAACTACTAGAGAATTTTACTAATTATTTTTTGAATATAATATGTTAATGAATTTGGCGATGAAACTTCTTTAGAGTAGGACATTAGTCTTTATAAATACTCTTGAAGTGATAAAATTATCTTAAATTGCTATCAAATTATTAGAGTAATTTTAGAATCAATTTTCAATAATTAAATTATTGAGTTAAATTATCAAAAAATGTCAAGGTTTGGATAATTTGAAGTTAAATTGATATCATCTTTTGGATAGGTATTGTGAAGATGTTATAACATTTTTCACGTATAATTGTACTTCTGAACTTAAAATTTGGTTTCATAAACTATAATTACTATTTAAAGATATTTAAGTCAAATTTGAAATTTCTCTTTAAATGAAACAAATTCAGTTAGGTAATTAATCGTACGTAAATAAAATAATTGATATTAACACCTTAAATCGATATCTAATAATAGGTTTACAAATTTATACATCATGATAAAATCGATATATCCACCATACATGTTGTAGTATATATATGCCGCTTCCCCTGTTTCAAATTCCATGCCAATGTGTGGGGTTAAATTGCTTTCAAGACGCTAATCACTTATATCATTACTTTTTTCATCAACATGAGAAAATATCGACTCATGTGTGGTGACCATATCCATAAGTTATAAATAAAAAATAGGAAAAACAAACAATGTCAATTTCTTATTAATCTATAGCAAAAAATCATAGTTTTTGATGATTAAAAAAAATCACAAATCAAAACATGCCATCCATAAACTAGTAAAATAGTTGTCGGCTCCCAAATTAATATACAATGAAAAAAAAGATTAAAGTGGCTTTGTCACATAAAACCAAAAGAAATACTAATATAATCTAGTTGCCGAAATCAACTCATTAGTTATTTTGTTCCTAAGAGAATAAACTATTTGATTTTCTAATGACAAAGGATATCATTGTTTTCAATTGTAATGTATTTAATTTTTCTAAAGATGAATCTTAAATAAGTAAAGGAGACAAGAAAAAAAAAAGAAAATAACCTTTAAAGCATTAACAATGATGGGATTTTTCTTTTTTGGTTGGTGTTATAAGTTGTGATAATGAAGGAATTTTGCTTTTGGTATTGGCTGAATGATGGGTTGAGCAAAGAACATTGGTATAAAATAAAGAAGATGAAGCACTTTTAAGAGTTTAATAGTAGCAAAGTGCCATTAATTGAAGGTAACGCTGAGTAGCAAAGTGCTATTAATTAAAGGTAACATAACACTGACGGAGCATGTTTGACATATGTTTTAATTTTATTGAGGGAACTCTAGGAACTTAATCTAGAGAACTTCACGTAAGTTTTCCCCTCATAAATATAAAATCTCAGAAATATAAAAAATTATAAAATAAATCAAAAAATGAAAATAAAAACAAAATATAATAAAAATAAATTTATTTGCTTTCCTTTTTATCAACCAATATTATTTTTAAGCTAACATGTTATTTACTCTTATAATTATAAATATTCCCACAATCGACAAATATAAAATTTGATCATTCTCATTTTTTTTAAAAAGCCAATTTAATAATCGTGATAAATTTTAATTGGTTAAAAGACAAACTTAAAATAAAAAAGTATGATCATGACAAAAAATAAAAAATAATAAAATTGTAATATATAAATCGCATAAAAAAAACTTGAAATATCAAATAAAAAATCATAGATCATGATTTAAAGATAACAAATTACAAAATATAAACACAATAAAAAAAACTTGATAATTGGTAACAAAAAAATGTAATAAAAATATGAAATACATTTATGTAAACATTTCATCATTAAAAATAAAAAGAGTTGGAAAACTATAAGTCATAAGAAAATTAAAAGTAAAAAACATTAATAATAGAAAATAAAAAATTTTAATAAATTTTAATCAAAAAACATAAATAAAAGAAAACCAAAAGTTAAAAATTCATAAAAATATTAAGCAATAAAAAATTTATTGTGTTTTATGTAATAAAATAAAAAGATATAAATTTAAAATTTATGTGTAAAAGGTTTGACATTTATTATAAAATATTTAAATTTTATATATTTATACGATGTTACGAATAATTTTGAATTAGTATAAGATATTTAATATAATATTAAAATTTTAAAATATAATATTTAAATTATAAATTTATTAATTAATGTAATATTTATTTTTAATATTATTAATTTTAAATAATGACTAACAAAATCAAATTCAGAATTCAAGGACCGAATAAACAGTTATGTGGAGTCTTAATTGCTAATGCCAACGCAACTCGACTATTATTGCAAGTACTAAACGGCATCGTTTTTAGCATAAGAAATTTCTAGACCCACAACGAAACGATGGCGTTTTAAGTTAAAGGGCAATCTTATTCGTGTCCTATTCGAATTCTGTTCTCCCAGGGCAAGCGATCCACCTACATAGAGCTTTCTACTATTCATACCAGTCCTGTCTTTCACTCCAAGCAAGCACTTGTTCCCCTCTCCACTATAAAAGAACGAACAATAAAACCCAAATTTCAATTTAATCTCACATCTCAGCTAAAATTGTTTTAAATCTTATAGCTCTCAAGCCGCCACCGTCTTGGTTCGAAGATGATTCTCAGAATCCGCAGCCGAGACGGCCTCGAACGAATTCAAGTCGACGGCCCTCACATACCAATCTCCCAATTGAAAGCCCTAATCGAATCCCAACTCCAAATCCCCCTCCAGGACCAAACTCTTTCCACCGATCAAAACCTTCTCTTAGCTAAAACCCCGCCGACCTCCTCCGCTTCAGCGACATGGCCGACCCTTCCACCCCACTCTCCGCCCTAAACCTCTCTCACGGATCCATTCTCTTTCTACACTACCACGGCGAACGCACCGTTCGTGGCTGCCCCGCCGTGTCTCCCGCCGGCTCATTCGGCCGCAAAATGACCATGGACGACCTTATCGCTAAACAAACTCGGATCACCCGTCAGGAGTCCCCTCACTGCGACTCCGTTTCCTTCGACCGCGATTCTGCCAACGCTTTCCAACGATACGTCAACGAAACGTTGGCGTTTGCTGCCAAACGCGGCGGGTTCATGTACGGCACCGTTTCGGAAGAAGGTAGAGTGGAAGTTGATTTCATTTACGAGCCACCTCAAGAAGGAATGGAAGACGATTTGATCCTTTTAAGGGATCCTGAAGAAGAGAAATTGGTTGATGCCATTGCGGCAGGGTTAGGGAGGAAGAGAGTAGGGTTTATTTTTGCGCAGACGATAATGCAGGACAAAAAGGACTACAATTTTTCGAACAAGGAGGTTCTACAGGCGGCAGAGCTTCATGCGGAAAGTGGGCTGAAGGAGTGGGTGACGGTTGTAGTGAAGCTGGAAGCCAATGAAGATGGGGGTGCGGACGTGCATTTTGAGGCTTTTCAAATGAGTGATATGTGTGTTAAGTTATTTAATGAAGGGTGGTTTGTTACTGAGTTTGGAGAGAATGATGATCCAAAGCTTTCAAAGATGAAGAAAGACGTTGTTGTCGGTGGGAAAGATGTTAAGGAGGTTGATAATGATTTCTTCTTGGTGGTTGTTAAGATTTTCGACCATCAGGTGCGTAATTTTTGATCCATTAACTGATTCAATCAATTCATTTTGTGGAAATAGTTGCCTTTTATGGTTAAAAATTGTGGTTGTGTTCACTATTCGGTTTTTTGTTTCTAATTAGTCTTCAACCGTGTGAGTGTTTGCATAATTCATGGTGTTAGTTTAGACCATTGTTCACCATAATTTTAGCATGTTGAATTGCTTGCTTAACCGTATCATGTCAATGATGCTTTCGATTGGTTTGTATTGAGGGGGTGCTAATGATTCAGTGAAGGCAAAGAATGCTGGTTATTAATAGTTTAATATGTAGCAAAAAGGAATATGAAGAGGATTGGGGGCATGCAAAATGATATCAACGAGTATTCTTGGAACTTGTGTATGTGAACACAAAAGTAATAATAAGATAATAAGTTCTATCAAGAGAGGTGATTGTAAGTGATCCCTGAATGGATGGGGGAGTTGCAAATGTGCACTCATCAGGGTGATGTTTCAGTGCACAATAGAGTTGTTTATTGTGTCTTTCTTTCATTTTTTTTGAATTTCGTACCAGATCCAGAAGATAAATTCAGATTTATATGTCATGGTTATAACTTAACAGGATGCTTTTGTTAGGCCGAGAAAGAAGCAAAGAGGTGATGCCAAACAGGGGTCTTCCCTTAAGATTGTAGATTGTTTACTGACCTGTAGCAAAGGAAAATGTTTGTAGCTCCTGCTGCTAGTAAACCTTCATATTTTTAGGTTGGTTCACGTTTTGCTGGCAGTTGAAGTATTGTTAGGTTTTTTACATAATGGAAGTAATAGGGAAACCGTGCATATGATTAATCAATTGCTATAAACAACATTTTTACTAATCAAGTCAGGTCAAGGTTAGAAATTCAGGCTGTCAGTCTAAGGTCAGTGGAAAATTGGAAGTGGCCTTTGGCATCGGGAATGGGGGAGTATTCATGTAAGTATAAGCAATACATCTTCTAGTGTCTTTTGTGATATATACTTTAGATAGCCTCTATAGTTCTAGAGTCAATATCCAACGAATTCAACTCCCATTGGTAACCAATATATCTTATTATAGTCTGATATCCATGACTAGTTGGTGCATGATCGCTTTATAGTATTGCATGGAGATGATTCTGGATATAGTGCTGGAGAAACAACCATGTTTCTATGTTTGTGAAATATGCATCTTTACGCTACATGCTGTCAAGAAGCCTTGCCTGAAAGTGCAGCCCTGGCTTTTAACCTCTCTGAGATACTCCCACTCTAGTTTCCCACTTTAAGATCACAACGCTTGTCTCTTTGTAGGCAGCTAACATTAACCATTATCTGTCATGTCTTGCTGCCCTCTAACTAATATTAAGTTTTGAAGTGTATATCATTGTCTGGTCTTCACTATTGTTGCTCCAATGTATAAATGTCATGTAAACATTAGATGCCTGGAACTATACCTGGCAATGAAGGTATGGCCCTCCAAATGTAAGGAAACTTAGGAATCACTTGTGAAAAACTGAAAATACTATGTTAGATGTGTAACGATGCCCAACACTCCTATTAGAGTCTAAGGTTCCAAAACATCATCAAATGTCAATTTCTGCCAGCAGAAATTTGATTTGCCTTAAAGGGGTTCATCTGTATTTGCTGCTAGTCTTACATTGGATACAAGAGTGGTTATAATGTTTTTATTTCTTGGGCTGGACAGGTTAAATGCAGCTATATCTCCATCAGATTGATGCTCACCATCGCTTTACTATTTTTCTTGTTTTTGTTAAGAAAGAGAAAGGTGGGGGGCGGGTTGGGGGTCAGATTTTTTATTATGCACATATAATGTTGATTGTCTGCCCATTCACCTTCCGTTGTTTACTTAAGAACTTACTTTGGAACTCGTGCATTCTTGCTTCAATGCAGGGACCTCTTTCCTCGACCTTTCCCATTGAGAATCGAAACAACCTTGTGACACTAAGGACACTGAAGAGTCACCTTGATAGAACAAAGAGTCTTCCTTTTGTGAAGAGAATTTCAGATTTTCATTTGCTGCTGTTTCTGGCCAAGTCTCTTGGCCTTGGTTCCGACGTTCCTGCACTCGCAGAGTGCGTTAAAGCACAGGCATCTGTGTCAGAAGGTTATCAGCTCCTAATCGAGTCCATGGCCAACACATCTTAATGTTAAATACACGCTTCTATGTTTTTCGAATGTACTGTATATTTATGATTATAACAAATTACTTTATGCCGTTATTTGCTAGTCTCGTTAGTAGTCTCAGTTGATTTCAAAAAAATTTCTGCTGTGCTACAGAGGAGCCACTCCCTTGACAGTTTCAAGTTAAAAAGAACTGGACTGTTTCCCAGCAGGCTTAATATTGTGTATTAGATTCAAAGCTGAAAAGTGATAATCTGGTCGATTGTTTTCCGTTACCCGAAAGTGAGTCGAGTCAGATTTGATGTCCATTTATGTTTATCAGATTATAGCGTTTATCTATTGCTCTTGTGTGGCTTGGTGTGTCTGTGGAACGTGAATCAATGGCATTTTTGGGTTGAAGAGGCTTAGACGTACGTTTTTAAAATTGACCGAAAAAAAAGAAGTGGGTTAAAAAATACGGGCGACAACTTTTTGTTAAAAAAATAATATATCAATATGATTTTGTTAATGCATTTTATGTATTATTATTTTTCTTATGTGGTATGTGTTATCCTCGACGAATTACCACTTTTTTCTTTACGTGTGACTAAGAAAAGTTTTTATTTTTCTCATGTGTTCACTCTTTTTTCATAAATTATCTTTTTTTTTTTTTGTGTTACTAATTTTGTTATGGTTATAATTCTCTATTGTTACTATTTTTTTTTATGAATTGTCATTTTTTCACTTGATAGATTGTTAATAGGCACATATATCAATTTTTAATTAGTTTTTTAATGCTTTAAAGGTACGGATCATCTGTAATCCATTTTAAAAATTATAGTGAGTGAATTTAACAATTTTTTTCTTATTTGTTTAATTTTTATATATTCTAATTTTTTTGTTTGTTACTACTTTTTTCTGTGAATTATTTTTTTATGTGTTGTTATTTTTATATTGAATTATTATTTTTATGTGTTATGAATTGTCAATTTTTTTTTGTTTGTTACTATTACGATTTTTTTATGGTTATCATTTTTTATTAATTTACTGTTTTTTCTTAGTGTTACAATTTTTTTATATAAATTACCATTATTTTTTCTTATAAATTATCATTTTTTCTAAGGTGTTTTTTTTTCTAATGAAATATCAATTTTTAAAGAAATACTGATTTTTATTTGTTACTATTCTTTAATGGAATTAACATTATGAATAATTCAACGTGTTATCACTTTTGTTAAATATTCGTACTTTTTTTTATAGATCATAACTTTTATTACGCGTTACTCTTTTTCATAATATTATCCTTTTTTCCTACATCCTAATTCTTTTCCAACCGTTTTTTCTCTTTACTTTTTACTCATAATTTTTTTTTTCTTTTACCATACTTTCTTCAGACTTGGTAAATTAAAATTATTTCATTTGAAAATATTTTAAATTTCATAAAAAATAAATAATAACTTTTTTTATGTGGCACATCAAATGTACATTTTTATATGTTTAATATCCATATTATATTTCTTATTTTATTAAAAATTAATTTTAAATATATTAACAATATTTAATGAAATATTCTAATTTTCATTAGCTATGGTAGAAAAATCATAAAAGTAAAATTGTGAGAGATTTATTAAAATTTTTATGAAATTCATATTTATAAGTAATGGACTCTGTTATAGTATTTTAATTTAATTAGATAATTATAAAATTATAATAAAAAAATTATAAATAAAATGTTCTCAATCAAAATATAGTGTCAAATTTTAATATTCACTATATAATACATGGTAAATAAACCCTTTGACCGTAACATCAAAGACAATAACGATGTTATAGTTAAAAAAAAGACTAACGATGTCACATGTACGAGTAATTTAAAAAGAAAAATTAAAACATATTAACATCCTTAGGGGCGAGTTAATCCAGTGCATCACTTACCACAGTACGACAATTTCTGACTCGAAATCACCATCGCCCTCAATCAGTATGATCTCACGACTTTTAAAATATTAACGCTCCGGTTTAAGAAAATGTTTTTTATTTTTATTTTTTTAAAAATAGTTTTTATTTTTTTTTAAAAATATACTTGATAAAAAACTAAATATTATTTTTTAAATATAAAAATAATAAATAAATAAAATATTTAATAATAATATTATTAATGTCATTTAATTATAAATATAATATATATTTATTAATTAATGATATTAAAAAATATTTGAATATGATAACTTACAAAAATATAAAAAAAAAAATTCTTTTATTTTCACAATTGATAATATATTTTTTATTTTCATATTTCAATTCATATTTATTTTTATTTTTAATAATAAAATAATTTTTATTTATGTTTTTTATTTTTTAAAAAATTAAAAGTAAAAAATAATTCCGTTTTCTGAATTTAAACAACATCTAAATTTCTTTTGGCGGGAGTTTTCATTTTCTCCTATCTTTCTGCTACTTAGGTCCAACTTAGGGCAAATCTCCGTTTCTCCTTCTGTACTCAAATTTCCAGGTCAAGTTCTCTAGTAGTAATTCAAATCGTAGGTCATGGATGATGACGCGCTACTACCTCCGAAATTACCACTCGCCGTTCGGTAATTCTCTACTCTCTATCACCGCGCATGTAAATCCACACAAGTAGTTTATCGATTGCCCTAATTTTGTTGAAATTGGATGCGCAGAAAAGGGCTAGGCTCAAACTCGAGGCAGTGGAGACGAGCCTAGCAAGGCAAACGGTAGCAATGGGGAGAATCAAGAGAGGAGCAGCAATGCCAGGGACGGTAGCCACAACCCAGAGGAGCGGGAGGGTTCACTCGATGATTTCAAAGAAATTCATCCCAAAACTAAGCGAAATCGAGCTGCTGAGTGGACTTCTGATGTCCTGAACAGGGCTGATGAGAGATTAATTGGTAATTGATTTCGATTTTCTTTTGTTTCTGTTTCTTTTAATTTATATGTTTGTACTGAAGATCTATAGAGTTATGAATGAAGCTTATGATCTTAGTTTGCGTTCGCTAGAGGTTTACACATTTTACACCTTCTGAAAATTGCTCCTTTAAGTACATATTTATCTAATGTTGTTCAGAGTATTTTCCTTGTGGCTTTTTAATTTAGGGACGTGACTAATATAGTTGATTTTGGCATATTAAACTTCTTGTTTCGATGTGATTACCTTCAGAGGTTATCAAAGGTGATGGTAAACGAATTCCTCAAGCTGTTAAGGGCTGGGTTGAGCGATATGAGAAGAATCCAAAACCTGCAATGGTTGAACTCCTAATGATGCTTTTTGAGGTAATTTTTGCAAAATTACCAGTAATGCTTATTTGATATTGAGGAAACAAGTAAAATATCAGAGTTTCAACATAGTGTCCACTACCCACAATATTAAGATGTTGAACTTCATTGGGAAAATTTCCAACTAACCCTGATGCATTCTTAATTCTCTGAATGACTAAACCACATTCTTTGGACTTTTTAACTGCATGCCTTTTTCTCTTTATTGGAGTTTGTGACTGAAACCAAATATTTATGATTCCACAGGCGTGTGGAGCAAAGTATTACATCAAGGAAGAGTTTCTGGATGAGACTGATGTTGATGATGTTGTCCTTGCCCTTGTCAACCTTTTTAGAAGTGTATCCTATGATTCCATGTTTTATTTGTTTCTTGTAATGTTCCCATTTTTCTCTCTTAACCGGGGGGGAGGGGGGTGGTGGTTAATGTTGTTGTGCCGTTTCACCCATAATAACTTATACGGCAGCATATTTTCTATTCCTGCTTAAAATGCACATATTAAGTTCTCTGTTCCCAGAAACTCCTATAACTAGAATATTTTTCTCTACTTAAACTACTTAATTTAGGTTTAAAATTTTTTGGCATACCTCTATGTAAATCATTTTCAGTCCTAAAATCATATCCTTATTTCCTTATTTCTTTTACCATGCATTGGTTAATAATTAATGGTCATCTTTTTCTAGGAGACTTGCTAACTTATTTTAGGTTCAATCATCTGAACTTTCTGTGTACTGCATTGGCTTAACTATGAAACTTCAGGGGGAAGTTGAAGATTACCAAAGTTCAAAAAGGAAGGAATTCAAGAATTTCAAGGAGAATTTTGTTTCATTCTGGGATAATTTGGTTGCTGAGTGGCAGAATGGGCCATTGTTTGATAAGGATTTGTTTGACAAGTCTGTGGACTGTATAATTGCATTGTCATGGTTAGTAGAGTACCAATGCCAAGTACTATCCTTTCGCTGCATTTATGAGGTGACTTATTATGATTTATTTTTGCTCGATGTTGATGCTGAGCAGTACCCCTCCAAGAGTTTACCGTCAAGTTGGTTTTGTGATGGGTCTCCAACTTGTCACATCTTTCATTTCTATTGCAAAAGGGCTTGCTGCACAACGTGATACTACTCAGAGACAGTTAAATGCTGAAAGGAAGAAAAGAGCTGATGGACCTCGTGTAGAGTCATTAAATGACAGGTTATCGGCAACTCATGAACAGAAACTTGTGATAGATGAGATGATGCTCAAAATCTTCACTGGGTAGGGTTTTTAAGTTGATATTTTTTTATATTCAACTTATATAAAAACTTGAGAAATTTGTGTTTGATAAAAATTTTTGTTTGTATCTATCTAACATGTTCCACATGATGCTTTTTGAAGGTTGTTTGTGCACCAGTACAGAGACATTGATCCTAATATACGGATGTCACACATACAGTCGCTGGGTGTTTGGATTTTGTCATATCGTACGTTGTTTTTGCAGGATCTATATTTAAAGTATCTTGGATGGACACTAAATGACAAAGTAAAATCTGTTAATTGAGTTATAGATTGATATTTGATTTGTATTCTTACTAACTGCTCCATAAATCTAAAGTGCTCTTTTTTTTTGCCTTTCATTTAATGTGTTTGAAGAGTTCTGGTGTAGAAAAGCTGCTGTCCTTGCCTTGCAAAATCTCTATGAAGTGGAGGATAACGTGCCAACTTTTAGTCAATTTACTGAGAGATTTTCTAACTGGATGATTGAGCTTGCTGATGACATTGATGTTTCTGTGGCTGTGTGCGCTATAGGGCTTGTAAAACAATTACTTAGGTAGCCATTTTTTAAAAATCTTTCCAGTAGATTAGTTGCTGATTTTCTTATGGAGTTGTCTGTCCTCTGAAATTGGATCTCTCCGTGTTTTGCAGGCATCAGCTTTATACCTGATGACAACTTGCGTCCTTTGTATGATCTCCTTATGATGATCCACCAGAAATCAGGTGTGCCATAGGAGAATTAATATATGATCACTTAATTGCGCATAATTTAATAGCTCCCAATCTGGCTCAAAAGGTTTTGATCTTCTTTAGATTTAATTATGTTGTTGACAAATGATTATAACAATTAATGCTCTTACTAACGTCCTTTCCAGGCAATGACAGTGAGGTTCATCTTGGCAGAATGTTGCAGATACTAATGGGAGTTTTACGGACCAGATCCTATTTAAGTATATATGTTATGATGACGTCTGGAGTACATGAAGGCCATGAAGGTATGTTGTGATTTTCAAAAAATTTTGAGACTGCATCTTGATTAGGGAAAGTGAGGTATTTGCAGGAAGGTTGAAACTTACTCAATCTGACTGGTGACAGGTTGGGTACGGGAGGCAATAGGCACAAATTGGAAATTTATGACATCCCAAGATTAGGGTTAAGAGGCATTAAGCAAGGTTGGCTAGAGTATTTGTTACATACAACGTTTATGAGGAAGAGAAAAGGGAAATAACACTTAATGATTTAGCAAAACAAAGCAACTTTAAGTTCTAGAAAGTTTCATCCTTACAATTTTATCTCTTCCGAAGACATTTTTGTTCATTAGGTGCATGTGAATATTTGAGGTAATCTTTTTTGAATTTAGAATGCCTATAGTGATTGTGGTGGTTGTTGCAGAGAAAAACTAGTTAGATGGAATGTCCTAGGAATGTACTTCTAAGTTCAACATCCACCTCCACCTTCCCCCCTATCAATCTAGCCTAGATGTTTCTGAGGAACAATTACCTCATCATTAAATAAAAGTATAAAGTATTGAAAATGACATTGATATGTCTTAATTATATACTGTTCTTGGTTGTTAAAATAGTAATTTATATTTTTCTTGCAGGATTGGAAGTGTATCGTCTCAATGCTCTTGGATGAGAATCCATTAATTGGGCTAACTGATGAAGATGCAACAAACCTGACTAGGCTTGTTTTTGCTTCTGTCAGAAAGGCTGTTGGAGAGAGGATTGTTCCTGCTTCTGATAATCGGAAACAATATCATAATAAAGCTCAAAAAGTATCCAAATTTTGTTTCTTATTCCTCCTCAGATCCTACAAGGATTTATTTACAATATTATGTTTCTTTGCATTACTAGTGTTGTGATTTTCTCTGCTTTGTATTGCCACTCACAAAGTAGACTAAATATCAAATTGTCTTTTTCTTAAATATTAGGAAATATTTGAAAATAACATGTGGAATATAACTGTTGCCATGATGAACTACCCATTACTTCTACGTAAATTCATGGCTGACAAGGCAAAAGTTCCATCATTGCTTGAGATTATTGTGTATATGGACCTTGAGATTTATTCTCTGAATAGACAGGAGCAGGTAGGTGATAAAAATTTCTTATTTGTGCCAGTTATTAGATAGTTTTTGTGCCTTTTTCATAGTAATTGCTGATATGCTTTCCTTCTCAGAATTTCAAAACTAGTCTTAAGCTCATCAAAGATGCACTTTTTAAGCTTGGTGAGAAGGATGCACTGAGATCTTGTGTGAAGGCAATTAAATTCTGTTCCACTGAAAGTCGAGGAGAGCTTCAAGATTTTGCCCGTAACAAAGTA